>JAVTVY010031020.1:0-126690 GCA_036873755.1 Hanleya hanleyi | reverse complement strand
AAAAATAACTGGAATTGTGGTCAAATTTATGTTAAATTTGTAGTTTCCACCGTGTGGTAAATATCGAAAATTCTCTCAGAATCTTCAAAAATAATGGCTAATACGCAAATAACTGTTACCTATTCAGAGTATTTAATATTGTCCGTGAGGTTTACGTTGGGAAATATCATGGTGAGTAATCAAATTGGGATTGGTGTCCGAGATAATGCATTTTAGATGCCATAGTCGCCCCCGCCAAGGGGAGGTAAATCTGTATAGTCCTGCTTGGCAACATATGTTATCGGCGTAGTTGTTCTATGTTTCACTTGAAAAATTCTAAATATTCTGCCCGACATTCGAAAGATCTGAAAGCGTACATTAAAATGGTATAAAACTGAACAATTTGAGCGAAAATGACAAGCCAAATGGCTTATTACAAGTCAGCAGAGCGTATCATACGTCAGAGTACATTTTTATTGTATATAAGGTATTGCATATAGGGTGCAGTCCACAGTAGACCCCTCGTTGCTGGAAATAGATCCTTGGTATAGCCCTTCCGTCTTTCTGAGATGCCAAACCATCCAGAAAACCCATATAAAAGTATATATTTTATTCATGGGAAGGCCCATACCATTAATTCAGCATACAAGCCAGTTATGCAAATTCAACCCGCGATAAATTTTCTTCCCGCGGAACGTACTCCATATTTTCTGGGAAATCTATTAAGATGACCCAAAATACGCCATATTTCGTTCATTTTCTGGACTGAATGCGACGTTAAACCTTAATTCTCTCTCTCTCTCTCTCTCTCTCATTTCCTGGAAAAATCTTGACAATCGATTTCAATAAGATTCCGTCTCAATGTTCCCCGTCTCGAAGCGAGATAAAAAAGCTATTCAAAATATGGGGTCGACCAGGCCGTTTTTTGTCACATATTCCATATGTAACATAACCCTATTTTTAAACACCTGAAAAACGTACGAAACTGAGGCCGACGAAGGTTGACTTCGCGGCCCGACTCGCCATATAGCTCAACCGAGCCACCCATCCGCATATGTCATTTTGAAGGAATGGTAGTACCCAGAAGCTTGGTACTATAAATTCTGGTTACCAAAAAGGGAAGGATAATTATCATGTGGTCAGACCCGGACGGTCTGCTGTATTAAAATTTTTGAGGGGGACCAATAATCCGAAACTGTTGACTACTCCCTATATGACTAAGGTGTATTTTATGGAAAAAGTGTTGCTGGCGCATAATAGTTTGCGAGAGAATACGAGTACACTAGTATATCACACTTGCCATATAAGGGCTTTTTCGTTGGATAACCGTTCGTCCTCTTTCCCCCTACCCCGTCTTTGTTTTGGTGTGTTTTACCATCTGAAGTCGACATTTCGAGATAAAACCTCAAATATTATCGTAATAGCCATGCCGATGGGTTCGCAGCAATTGTCCGAATTATAATCTCACCTTCTAGCTTCTAAACCATATCAGATAGGCACGGAATATATAAAAATAACTGGAATTGTGGTCAAATTTATGTTAAATTTGTAGTTTCCACCGTGTGGTAAATATCGAAAATTCTCTCAGAATCTTCAAAAATAATGGCTAATACGCAAATAACTGTTACCTATTCAGAGTATTTAATATTGTCCGTGAGGTTTACGTTGGGAAATATCATGGTGAGTAATCAAATTGGGATTGGTGTCCGAGATAATGCATTTTAGATGCCATAGTCGCCCCCGCCAAGGGGAGGTAAATCTGTATAGTCCTGCTTGGCAACATATGTTATCGGCGTAGTTGTTCTATGTTTCACTTGAAAAATTCTAAATATTCTGCCCGACATTCGAAAGATCTGAAAGCGTACATTAAAATGGTATAAAACTGAACAATTTGAGCGAAAATGACAAGCCAAATGGCTTATTACAAGTCAGCAGAGCGTATCATACGTCAGAGTACATTTTTACTGTATATAAGGTATTGCATATAGGGTGCAGTCCACAGTAGACCCTCGTTGCTGGAAATAGATCCTTGGTATAGCCCTTCCGTCTTTCTGAGATGCCAAACCATCCAGAAAACCCATATAAAAGTATATATTTTATTCATGGGAAGGCCCATACCATTAATTCAGCATACAAGCCAGTTATGCAAATTCAACCCGCGATAAATTTTCTTCCCGCGGAACGTACTCCATATTTTCTGGGAAATCTATTAAGATGACCCAAAATACGCCATATTTCGTTCATTTTCTGGACTGAATGCGACGTTAAACCTTAATTCTCTCTCTCTCTCTCTCTCTCATTTCCTGGAAAAATCTTGACAATCGATTTCAATAAGATTCCGTCTCAGTGTTCCCCGTCTCGAAGCGAGATAAAAAAGCTATTCAAAATATGGGGTCGACCAGGCCGTTTTTTGTCGCATATTCCATATGTAACATAACCCTATTTTTAAACACCTGAAAAACGTACGAAACTGAGGCCGACGAAGGTTGACTTCGCGGCCCGACTCGCCATATAGCTCAACCGAGCCACCCATCCGCATATGTCATTTTGAAGGAATGGTAGTACCCAGAAGCTTGGTACTATAAATTCTGGTTACCAAAAAGGGAAGGATAATTATCATGTGGTCAGACCCGGACGGTCTGCTGTATTAAAATTTTTGAGGGGGACCAATAATCCGAAACTGTTGACTACTCCCTATATGACTAAGGTGTATTTTATGGAAAAAGTGTTGCTGGCGCATAATAGTTTGCGAGAGAATACGAGTACACTAGTATATCACACTTGCCATATAAGGGCTTTTTCGTTGGATAACCGTTCGTCCTCTTTCCCCCTACCCCATCTTTGTTTTGGTGTGTTTTACCATCTGAAGTCGACATTTCGAGATAAAACCTCAAATATTATCGTAATAGCCATGCCGATGGGTTCGCAGCAATTGTCCGAATTATAATCTCACCTTCTAGCTTCTAAACCATATCAGATAGGCACGGAATATATAAAAATAACTGGAATTGTGGTCAAATTTATGTTAAATTTGTAGTTTCCACCGTGTGGTAAATATCGAAAATTCTCTCAGAATCTTCAAAAATAATGGCTAATACGCAAATAACTGTTACCTATTCAGAGTATTTAATATTGTCCGTGAGGTTTACGTTGGGAAATATCATGGTGAGTAATCAAATTGGGATTGGTGTCCGAGATAATGCATTTTAGATGCCATAGTCGCCCCCTCCAAGGGGAGGTAAATCTGTATAGTCCTGCTTGGCAACATATGTTATCGGCGTAGTTGTTCTATGTTTCACTTGAAAAATTCTAAATATTCTGCCCGACATTCGAAAGATCTGAAAGCGTACATTAAAATGGTATAAAACTGAACAATTTGAGCGAAAATGACAAGCCAAATGGCTTATTACAAGTCAGCAGAGCGTATCATACGTCAGAGTACATTTTTACTGTATATAAGGTATTGCATATAGGGTGCAGTCCACAGTAGACCCCTCGTTGCTGGAAATAGATCCTTGGTATAGCCCTTCCGTCTTTCTGAGATGCCAAACCATCCAGAAAACCCATATAAAAGTATATATTTTATTCATGGGAAGGCCCATACCATTAATTCAGCATACAAGCCAGTTATGCAAATTCAACCCGCGATAAATTTTCTTCCCGCGGAACGTACTCCATATTTTCTGGGAAATCTATTAAGATGACCCAAAATACGCCATATTTCGTTCATTTTCTGGACTGAATGCGACGTTAAACCTTAATTCTCTCTCTCTCTCTCTCTCTCTCATTTCCTGGAAAAATCTTGACAATCGATTTCAATAAGATTCCGTCTCAGTGTTCCCCGTCTCGAAGCGAGATAAAAAAGCTATTCAAAATATGGGGTCGACCAGGCCGTTTTTTGTCACATATTCCATATGTAACATAACCCTATTTTTAAACACCTGAAAAACGTACGAAACTGAGGCCGACGAAGGTTGACTTCGCGGCCCGACTCGCCATATAGCTCAACCGAGCCACCCATCCGCATATGTCATTTTGAAGGAATGGTAGTACCCAGAAGCTTGGTACTATAAATTCTGGTTACCAAAAAGGGAAGGATAATTATCATGTGGTCAGACCCGGACGGTCTGCTGTATTAAAATTTTTGAGGGGGACCAATAATCCGAAACTGTTGACTACTCCCTATATGACTAAGGTGTATTTTATGGAAAAAGTGTTGCTGGCGCATAATAGTTTGCGAGAGAATACGAGTACACTAGTATATCACACTTGCCATATAAGGGCTTTTTCGTTGGATAACCGTTCGTCCTCTTTCCCCCTACCCCATCTTTGTTTTGGTGTGTTTTACCATCTGAAGTCGACATTTCGAGATAAAACCTCAAATATTATCGTAATAGCCATGCCGATGGGTTCGCAGCAATTGTCCGAATTATAATCTCACCTTCTAGCTTCTAAACCATATCAGATAGGCACGGAATATATAAAAATAACTGGAATTGTGGTCAAATTTATGTTAAATTTGTAGTTTCCACCGTGTGGTAAATATCGAAAATTCTCTCAGAATCTTCAAAAATAATGGCTAATACGCAAATAACTGTTACCTATTCAGAGTATTTAATATTGTCCGTGAGGTTTACGTTGGGAAATATCATGGTGAGTAATCAAATTGGGATTGGTGTCCGAGATAATGCATTTTAGATGCCATAGTCGCCCCCTCCAAGGGGAGGTAAATCTGTATAGTCCTGCTTGGCAACATATGTTATCGGCGTAGTTGTTCTATGTTTCACTTGAAAAATTCTAAATATTCTGCCCGACATTCGAAAGATCTGAAAGCGTACATTAAAATGGTATAAAACTGAACAATTTGAGCGAAAATGACAAGCCAAATGGCTTATTACAAGTCAGCAGAGCGTATCATACGTCAGAGTACATTTTTACTGTATATAAGGTATTGCATATAGGGTGCAGTCCACAGTAGACCCCTCGTTGCTGGAAATAGATCCTTGGTATAGCCCTTCCGTCTTTCTGAGATGCCAAACCATCCAGAAAACCCATATAAAAGTATATATTTTATTCATGGGAAGGCCCATACCATTAATTCAGCATACAAGCCAGTTATGCAAATTCAACCCGCGATAAATTTTCTTCCCGCGGAACGTACTCCATATTTTCTGGGAAATCTATTAAGATGACCCAAAATACGCCATATTTCGTTCATTTTCTGGACTGAATGCGACGTTAAACCTTAATTCTCTCTCTCTCTCTCTCTCTCATTTCCTGGAAAAATCTTGACAATCGATTTCAATAAGATTCCGTCTCAGTGTTCCCCGTCTCGAAGCGAGATAAAAAAGCTATTCAAAATATGGGGTCGACCAGGCCGTTTTTTGTCACATATTCCATATGTAACATAACCCTATTTTTAAACACCTGAAAAACGTACGAAACTGAGGCCGACGAAGGTTGACTTCGCGGCCCGACTCGCCATATAGCTCAACCGAGCCACCCATCCGCATATGTCATTTTGAAGGAATGGTAGTACCCAGAAGCTTGGTACTATAAATTCTGGTTACCAAAAAGGGAAGGATAATTATCATGTGGTCAGACCCGGACGGTCTGCTGTATTAAAATTTTTGAGGGGGACCAATAATCCGAAACTATGGACTACTCCCAATTGTTATGCAACGTAGAATAGAATAAAATATTTATTGCTGATCTCAGCGCCCTACAAAGAGCAAACAATTGAATTTATGATAATGTTTACAACAGTATTGAAACTTTGCCTTGTACAAAATTGACACTGTGCCTCCCAATCAATGAACAGACAGATCTCTGATTAATAATGATTTGTCCACCCCTCCCGTGAAAAGAACAAACATTTAGTAACAACATACACAAATCATATTAATTAATGGTTTCCAAGCTCTATTTGATTTGATTTGATTTTTTGATTTCATGTTTATTAACCAAATAAAGTAATATATATATATATTATACACTCCAATGAAAATTGATAATTAAAGGGAAACTTGTAGATGCTATATGATACTAAATAAAAACGAAATAAAACCCCAGAGGGCTTGTTCTATCCCAAAATTATATACATAGATAACAAATAATACATGGCATTGGAAAGGAAAACAAATTATAGATTGATATAGTGAAGATATCTGAAATAATTGCACTGTGAAAATAGGTCAGTCTTGAAGAAGATATGTTGTAATTTTCCATCGGAAAAGAGAAGCAGATTCAATGCATTTGAGTGGAGGCGGCAAATTGTTCCACTGTCGTGGTCCAGTAATTGGACTGATAAAATGGTCTATACAAGTTGGTTAATTGTCCCCTGGTATGATGGCGGTGTATATCAGACTGCTTGTTGAAATAGTGCTGGAAATTTGATGGTAATCTTATTAAGAAATGAACTTCATCCTCAATTACATCACAATACATTTTCTATTAATAATATCCACGTAACAATATCTGTCCCTTTCAATGCTCAGACCATGCGCACTTATCCGAAAACGCGCTAACTCTCTCTGATGCCCAGAAATGTTGACAAAGTAAAAGTATGGTTCCAGAACGAAACGTGATTTAAAAAGCTGGTAAGTTAAGTTTATTACCTGAATAAGTTTCATAAAATTTAATAGGAGTTTCCAAAATAATTTTGTGAAGATTTGGAATTCTCACTCATAACGACCATTTTTTATGTATAAATTTGAGATGCCTCGGTAAACTGCATCACTTAGCATTCGAGTTGCCATGGAAAACAATCTTGGTGATGAATCAGAAAGACGTAGCATCTCAAGAATTGCTTCGACTCCTCCTATCCAAGAGTCAATATTCTGTCTATGGAGATCGCATGATAATGGGAACGTTCTCCTGGTAGTCTAGTCTCACTTAAGGATGAAAGTCTTGTCCAGTATTTAATAGACATACTGGCAATATTTAAGGAGATTGGCCTTGTGCCAAGTTCCCCTCTAATTGCCACTTGACTTAGAATATACCCCTAAAGTATGTTTACAATATCGCAAATGTATTTTTTCACAAGGTGCCTCATTTAAATCTTTAACAAAATAGTCAGTACCTTTGTGTAGATCTCTTTCCATTAATACCACCCCAGATCTCCGCACCAAACAAAAGAATTGGTTTAACGGTATGATCAAAAATATGTAAATTCGTTTCCATATTTTTGTTCTATATTTAGTGAGGTGAAAAAAAGATTTCACACCTTCATTGTGCATATGCTGCTTAACTTCTGAAAATGAACCGGACTGACTGAAAACTGTTCCTAAGTATGTGTAGGAGTAAATCGGTTCAATAACATTAACGTCTATGTTAACACTACACGTAACAATCCTCTCTGAAGGTGGAAACACCAGAACTTTAGTCTTCTCTAAGTTAATCTTTAAGTTCCAGTCTTTGAAATACACCTTTAGTTTATCAAGACTATTTTGAAGACCAGTACGAGACTCTGAATATAACTGCATGTTATCAGCATATAAAAGACAGCTCAAATTGCTAAACTGTAACTTCACAGCCTCACAACTATTGTCGAATATGTACGATAAGTCGTGTAGGAAAAAATTTAAAATGTTGAGGACTAAGGTTGTCTCCTTGGCGCACGCCAAATTGTGACAAGAAATCATCCGTCAAAAAACTGCATATCTTAACGTGGAGACGAACATTCTTACACATGCTTTTGGTAATGTTATAAAACAAGGAATTAATGCCACGCCGCCTTAGTTTAAATACCAGCCCATCGTGCCAGACACTATCAAACGACCTTGAAAAACCAATAAAGCATGCATATAAAGGCTTTTTGAGCTGCTTGATATATTTATCCATTAATGATTTAAGGTTACTGTATCGGGACCCAGTTGCGTACGTGTACGATCACAGTTTTGCTTAATTACGGGGCAGTTGCCTTTTGTAGCCATGCAAATTATACATTTTTTAAAGCCCTTGATTCAAGGAAGTTAGAGGTATAAATAACTTTCTCGAATTTATTACACGAATCAATTTATTTGAAGATAAATGATGTCATTTAGAAAAGTATAGTCCTCAGAATCACGCGCTAGTAACTCTGTCAGTTTTCGACAAACAAACTAGCTTTTTTGGTCTAATGAACTTTACCACTTGAAAAAAAATAGATTGCCTCAGTTTTTTAGTTAGTTATTGAAAAAATCTACAAAAACACGATCCTTCTCCACTAAATCATAAATAATTCATGAACAGGGCCCAACTTATACAATGTGAGGCAGCGTTTTGAAGATCTACATGATTGGAATATTGTGTACAAAGTTCATGTTTCCACATTAAATAGCAAGACAGAAATTAGAACGGAAAAAACACTTCTTGGCGAAAAAGTAAACGGAGAAAACGGCCAAAAACCAATCAGCACTGTGTTCAACCGCTTGAGCCACGCTAATCCCTTGTTCGCAGCTGGATACGAACCCCGCTGAGACAATGTTGTGACCGCTTGAGTAGATATCAAACACTATTGTACGGTTGTACGGTCTACATTGCTTATGAAGATTGTGCCGTAAACGTCCTGTCAAACTTCATTTACACATTCGGTAACATACATTGTACTAAAATTTTCAAATATTCACAGTTCCATGGCTATTCGAGGATGTTATGCTAGGTGAGCCAATTAGTACTGCTTCTTTGACCGTGGACCTCAATACACAGTCTTCGCCTTGAGCGTGAGTAATCCTTAAACACCGTTGTGTCTTCTGATGCGCGAAGTTCGCCTGATTGAGCTTTTACCTATACTGCACCACGAATGGCTTGAGTTTTAAAAAGTCATGTGTTTTTACTACAATGTACTAATTTTCATAATTTTTTATTCCCTCAACTTGTAGGTTTGACTGTGTACTCTGGTATAAGACAAAAAAACATCGAGATTTTGACGTTTCGACCCGATACAGTAATCTTAATGACAAACGTGTGGTCAACGGTACGTTTTTCTGAACTGAAACCAATTTGTTCTCTTGGAATGATGTTATTTTCAACCAGATATTTGTCAAGTCTTGCGTTTATGACACTGTTGAAAGTTTACCAAGGCAGCTAGTGATAGTAATACCACGAAAATTGTTTGAAACTTTTAAACTTCCAGTTTTATGTAAAGGTGTAACATAACCTGTAGACCATAATTTCGGGTACACAGACTATGTAAATACAAGAGTAAACAGTTTATGTAAACTAGACAGGATATTAGATTGACCAGATTTCATCATTTCATTTCATATAATATCGAGATAAAACGACTTTTTTGATTTCAACTTGTTGATAGAGTGCATTATCTCTGCTTCGGATATTTGAAAATCGACAGAAGAAATAGATTCCTTGATTTTCTGGAAGTCACCCATAATATCAGCCTTGCCAGGTCCGTTAGGCTTGATAAGACTTGTAAAATGTAGTAGCCATGTCCAGCAGTAACTTGACTTAGACTTATCGACCGTTGAGGACTTTGATTTATCAGTAATTTCATTAATCAGCTTCCAGTATGCAGATGGATTACTCTCCTGTAAATCATGCAATTGACCAATTAAATCTACATTGAATTGACGGCTTTTGTATTTCTTACATTTGCGATGAAGTTTCAGATGGCTGAAGTAAGAGTGAGTGAGTGAGTGAGTAGGATTTAACGTCGTTTTCAACATTGTTTCAGTCATATCACGACGGTGCGTACATGTGCCAGAACACGAGAGTGCTCACAGTTCCTATTATTCTGGACACTGATCAGCCCAGCCAGTACAGCACTCGGTCACCCATCCAAGTATTGACCGAGCTCAACGGCTGAAGTAAGAAGGACGAATATAAGGGTCTATTGGATATTTGCTCGATATTTCTGCTTTTCTATCTAATTCCCTGTGTAGCTTAAAAAGGGGTAAATCAAACCATTTTGGTTTCTTCGGTTTTGTGGACTTGTGGATTTTTAATGATACATTTTCTTATTGCAGCAGTATGTAAGATATTTGCGAGATAATCCACTGCTTTGTCAATAAAAGTCTGTGTAAATACAGAGCTGACAAAGTTGTTTCAACATTCGTTTAAAGCCTTTGAGGCAAGTTCAGTCTGGAAGCCAGCTGGAAAAGAGCTCTACATATATGGGCGTAATAGTTAGACTTTTGTTGTACAGATACTTGGCAATGGTCTGATAGGTGACCTATCAATGCCTTAACTTGGAAATATTGTACACTATCACCACATAGCAGTAGATTTGATATCAATACATAACCAACAACACTACTACCTGAAGGTTGATGGCTAGTATAACAGCCTGAAGAATCTCCAAACAGTCTGCCATTCGGCAGCCTCAATTGACTTGCTATGCAAAAGTCCAATAGTTGTTGTCCGCGAGGGCATGTTGTACCATCTTGACTCAAACGGTTATACCGTACCTCATCTAGTACATAATCGTCATTTTTCAACCAAAACATTGGTAATGATTGTCATAAGTATTAAATTACAACACATATAAGGGAAGTGGGAAGAGGTGCCGACACACTGACTGAGCCACATGACTTCACAGTATAGTTTTCTGGTTAACCTATTCTAAAGCACATACCAAGAATCTAACGATTCGTGATATGTGTTGTATCTCAAGTACGCTCGGGGGACATCTCAGGGGACATACCCGTTTAGTTTAGTGAACTAAAGTTTAGTAAAGTCTCCGCCAAATAAGATATTTCCGAGCGATGAATACTTTAAAATAAAATTATATAAGTTTTCGATATCACAACAAAACGTTGGACGCAACCGACTAGTCAACATTATACGACGTTATCGTAATCAGACTCTGACGTCACGAGTCAGAGATTACGGCTTCAATACATTTTCACCACATCTAGATTATTGTGTTAAAAATCCAATTTCATGTATTTTTTTTGTAGGAAAAACTGTCAACGTGTCCTTTACACAGCTTGTCTTTATCGTTCAATGCAAAGTGTGCAGATCGGTATTTGGTAGAATCTTTAACAGAGACGGGTATCCAGTCTGAAAATCTCATGCAGAAATCGCTCGGTTAGTAACGTTGTATTCTGACGTCAAGCAACTATCGGATCTGGCGACAGCATAATTAAGTCAACAATAAAATTACGCTTTGAACAATGATGTCGCTGGCGTTACAATAGAAAATGTCGCCTTGAACATGGATATGTCCAAATGCAAAATATTACATTAATAAGGGTGATTACTCGTGGAAGAGTTCTAATGTCTTTGGCACTGCGTCGTAAAGAAAATCATCCGTAGGCCTATTAAATTCAATGAAAGACCACCTTACCTACAAATATCGCCCCACAATTTTGTACTGTTCCGGACGACCGTATTTCTAAATCCGTTTTCGACATCGCCACCCCGGAAGTTGTTGTAGTAGGACGGATCCACTGTTTGCTGCTACCAGTCGATAAATAGACTCACGCAGTATGAGCCATATTTTCGAAAATTGACAAGTGATGACACATTCCCGCAACTGGTTTGGAGCCCACTTTCGGCATTCGACACAGCAACACATTGGACACCTGTCAAGTAACAGATACAAATACAATAGAGTAAGAAAACTTACAAAACTAAGGAGAATTGATAAATATATTTATCTATAAGCGCAATGGTGGTGAGAAGATATAACGGCGTAAACTGTTGAGTAGTCATTTCACCCAACAAGCTATCATTTTGAGTGCATTGCATCCAAAAGACTTCCCTAGACATGGACATTGGGGTGGTTTCTTATCTCGTGTCAATTGCATATCATTCGTTTCTTTTTATTTTAAACGTTCTGCAAAATGACCCCACACCTCATACTTCTTTGATACTAAATTGTTGTAAGGGGTTATATTTGACATTTAAGGTGGTTAGAGAGATAAACAACGCTGTGACGTCATCGGCGTAGAGCAAAACGTTATTTTCACCTCCGACACAAAAGCGCCAGCTAGGGAAAACAATTAACGTCACAGATCTTTGAAGATATTGGGGGTATAGATGTTCAATGCCCTGTAAAAAATAGTACATCGAACGCACCATGTTTTTTTTATTATTTTATAAATTAAGCGACGCAATGTGGAAGAATCACTACTAAAATAGTTATATTATGTCACAGGGCAAACCTCTCTCCTAAACTTGATTTTGTATTCGTAATACGTGATTCTTACAGTTCAAAAACTTGAATATATTTGCAATTTGTTTATAAATGACATATTCACGATAACGATGCTGTTATAGTCGTTAAACCACATGGCTTTTTGAAAAGTGGAGATTCCAAACATTGTGGTATTCGGGCGATTTTACAGGAGCAAAACGAATTTAGCCGCATTTTGTCCCAACTCTACTGACATACTGTACGTACGTCACATCAGAACGTCCAACACAATCGACTGGTCGGTATTATACGACGTGATCGTAATCAAACTCTTACGTCACCAGGTTACTGCTTCGATACGTTTTCATCACTTCTGTTTTATTGTGTTAAAATCTCCGATTTTATATCATTTTTCGTAGAAAACAATATCATCTTGTCCTTTGCACAGCTTCTATGTATGATTTCATGCAAAGTGTAGGCCTACAGGGGGTATTTGGAAGAACTAAATGATAGAGAGTGAGAGAATGATCGGGGACGAAATATTGCAATTTACTTCACAGGACAAAAGTGAAGACTGTAGAATGAATGAACGGATGAAATCATGTAGCCCGAATATGGGGTATTGAGATAATAAGTAACATAATGTGACATAGTCGCGAGAGTATGGACTTGGTTGTCTACAGGTAATATATTTGTACGAAATTATAACAAGACTGGCGAACACAAGATGCACAAACAATTGTGCACAAAATTAAAGTAAAATGAAATCATAGAACATTGAAGTGAACAAAGTTGAAGGCTTACACCTTTAATCTATTTGACATGATAATTAGCTGCGGTAAACTGCTTGAAATTTGGACTACATAAGAAAAATACTGGAATGTTGGGGAATCTTCCACAGTCATTTAATGAAAGCCTCTCCCTCGAATATAAATCGCGTCAAATCAATAGTTGAACGACAATAAAGTTTACCCACATTGATAATACTGATAAGCAAGGAATGATCGTTTTAATAGTAATAATATTTGGAACGGGGTGCTTCGGTAATTAAGGCAAGGTTATCATATTTTGAACAAAACAAGCAGCCAAAGGATGCTAGGTCCCCGGCCGAAATGGCAGCAATATGTTTTAGCATTGTTGATCTCAGGGGATATACATTAGGGAGGCAACTGCTACTTCATAGGCATTGGAAGCGGAAGGGTCTTTCTGCCTTCCCAAGTTTTAAGATCAACTCAGAACGGTTGACTGAAAGTTGATTGCTTCTGTAATATAGTTTCCATGCAGTGAAACATGGAAATTATGTAACCGTGAAGCAACCCCAAGTGACATCTCAAGGCATTATCTGAAACCAAATTTGACGAGAAGCTGAAGGCATCCTCAACTCATTGCCAGAAAACCAAATTTTAAATTTGCCACCAGATTTCACCACCTGTAGGTGCAAGTGGGCGAAACGCAATCCCAAGCATCATCACATGGCGTGGTACATGTATCAGCATACGAACTTTGGGAAGAATCTGAAGAGGGGTCTTCAAGTTATTGCCCGGAAACTCTAAATTTAGATTTGTAGGCCCAAGTGTGCGAAACACAATCCCAAGTAACATCTTATGGCATATGAATACCAAATTTGAGAAAAATCCGATGAGCAGTTGTCAAGTTATTGCCAGAAACAATTTTCAGATTTGTCCACCAGGTTTCACCACCAGTATGCAGAAGCAGGTGAAATACAATCCCAAGGGACTTATCATGGCATGGTATCTGCATACCAAATTGGAGAAGAATCTGATGAGCGGAATCAAATTTAGATTTTGACACGAGGTGGTGCTACCTGAGGCGCAAGTGGGTGAAACGCAATCCCAAGCGACATGATATGTCATGGTATATTCATACCAAATTTAAGAACAATCTGACGAGCGGTTCTCAAGTTATTACCCGGAAATAAATTTGGTATTTCGCCACCAGAGAAGAATGCATGCAGTTCTCAAGTTATTGGCCAAAAACAAATTTCAGATTTTGTCATCAGGCTGCGTCACCTTCTAAGCAGAAGTGTATAATGCAATCCCAAGCAACATCTCATGGCAAGGTACAAATTTGTTTGCCTGCCTAATTTGGGAGGAATACGATGAGCAGTTCTCAAGTTATTGCCCGGAAACCAAATTTCGAGCGACATTTCAAAGCGTTTCAAAATTATCGCTTGAAGCACAAAAGAACGGAGAGAACCCTAGTGGCGCCACCTTCAGGCAGATCTTTCTGAAACGCAATACCAATCAACATCTTGTCACAAGGAATGCATATGCCAAATATTGAAGAAACTAGATACAATCCATCGAATACGATCAAGAAGGCATCCCTTTTGCATTTTTAGTAAAGGAAAAATTCATTATTTGTGAAGAAAGTAAAAACATAAAACTTAATTAGGAAAAACATCATTAACATGGTCCCATAAGATACCTTGAAGGAAAGTACCAACATACCAAATTTGAAAGAATCTGTTCAGGTCCAACATGCAGTTACTATCCGGAAATGCAATTTTACCTTGGCCCACAGGTAGCGCCATGTATAGGCATAAAAAATAATCCCAAGTGAGATCTTGAGGCAAGATTCCTTGACATTGGAAATAGAAAATGTTAACTTGGCCTACCGGTGGCGCCACCTATGATCAGATCGACAAGAAAAACAATCCCAAGCGAAACCTTCAGGCAAGGTACATGTATTCATATACCAAACTTAAAAAAGTTATTGTCCGGAAACATAATTTTAAATTTGCCCCTAGGTGGCGCCACCTATATGTGGATCGGCATGAAGAACAATACCAAAGGAGAAATTGAGGTGAGGTACCTACACACCAAATCTGGAATGAATAAGTCCAAGTTTTTTAAAGTTATTGTCTGGAAACACTTAACTAAGCTTTCAGGTGGTGCCCCCTGTACACGAATCAACACGAAAAGCATTCTCAAGCCAGATCTTGAGGCAAGGTACCCCAACACGAAATTTGGAAAGAATCCTTAAGGTTTTGAAAAGTTATTGTCTGGAGATGCAATTTTTACTTGGCCCCAGGTGGCGCCACCCAGAGGCGGATTGGCATGAGAAACAATTCCAAGCAAGATCTATAGAAAAGGGACCCACTTACCAATACAATACAAAACTGCGCATCTGAAAACCCTGCGACTCTGGGAGCCAGCCATTCATAGTGTATTTAATTTGAACCAAGATGTCAGGAACACCAAGCAGTCAAGTGACACATTTACAGATTATCAAAAATTTTGCAATTAGAAATGGGCCCAAAAGTTTCCATCCAATCAGATAAACCGGTATTCATTACATAAATCTCTTGATGCATCGATGTATACCAAATTTTACATAGAGCATTTGGACAGTATCAGAGATAGAGATCATTAATGATTTTGCATAAAGTAAAGAAGGCCGCCCATCCTTCCCGCCACTCAGAGGAACTGATGTCGTTATTCATTGATGCAAGTTTCTTCATACGTCGATGCTGTAAACCAAGTTTCGTATAGAACACTTAAATAGTATCAGAGATGAACATGATTAAAGATTTTGTATAAATTAAAGATGGCCGCCACGATTTCCGCCCAATCAGAGAAACCAGATCTGTCATTCATCGTTAGTCTCTTGATACATCGATGATGAAAACCAAAGTTTACATCGAGCACTTCAACGGTAACAGAGATAGAGATTATCAATGATTTTGCATAAATTAAAGATGGCCGCCGATCCTTCCCACCAGTCAGAGGAGTTGATGTGGTTATTCATTGCAAGTCGCTTGATACATCGATGCTGTATATCAAGTTTCATATAAAACACTGAAATGGTATCAGAGATATACATCATTAAAGATTTTGCATAAATTAAACTGTCATTTATCGTAAGTCTCTTGATGCATCAATGATGAATACCAAATTTTACATTGAGCACTTCAACGGTATCAGAGATAGAGATCATTAATTATTTTGCATAAATTAAAGATGGCCGTCAAGGTTTTCGGTCAATCAGGCCCCGATCGATTCAAAGTATCTGGATGTATCGATGAAGTAAACCAACTTTCATATAAAACAATTGAATGGTAACAGAGATATGTATCGTTATCAATTTCGAATAATTAAAGATGGCCTCCAGGGTTTTTCAGCTAATCAGAAAAGCCAGTTTAGTAATTCATTGAAAGTTGCCTGATGTATCGATGAAGAACCACAAGGTTGAATTGAATTGAATTCAATTCAGGAAATTGATCATATGCACAGTGTGCACCCAAACTTTAGGAACTCAGTTGTAATATTTATAGTAAGTTAATTGTGTGAACACAAATGGTTCGTGCAGAGGCTTTAGAGTAAATCATATGATGTGGAATACAATTATTTGATAGCAAAATTGAAGGAAATGTTGTCCTTCATTTAAGATGGCACAAAAAAAAACAACAGGGGTTCCGTATTTCATAGTATACTTCTGAAATAAAATATGGTTCATGCAAAAGCTTAAGGGTAAATCATTTGATGTGGAATACAATTATTTGATAGCAAAATTGAAGGAAATGTTGTCCTTCATTTAAGATGACAGGGGACATTTAAAAGACCAGGGGTACAGTACTGCGAGGATTTCCCTGCCAGTTATTTCATATTATACTTCTGAAATAAAATATGGTTCATGCAAAAGCTTCATGGTAAATCATATGATGTGGAATAGAATGATTTTATAGCCAAGTTGAAGGCCCATTTTAACTTTACATGGACAAGAAGAAAAACAACTCAGTGGCGCCACCTTCAGGCAGATGTTGCTGAAATGCAGTAGCAACCGGTGTCTTGCCACAAGGAATGCGTATGCTGAATTTCTGGAGAATCCAGCAAAGCATTTGGAAATTATGGCTTGCAAAGAACATCACTTGCAAAGACATCCACGGACAGGAAAGGACATGAAGAAGCGAGACACAGTGGCAAGACTTTCAGGTAGATGTTGCTGAAATACAATAGCAGCGGCTGAGCCGATGTCTTGTCGCAAGGAATGAGTATGCCGAATTTCGGGAGAATCCGATAAAGCGTTTGGACGTTATCGCTTGCGAAAAATTTTAACGGGCGTCCACGGACACAAAGAAGCAAGCAATCCGTTTTGATCCAGTGGCGCCACCTTCAGGCAGATGTTGCTGAAATGCAATACCAACTGACATCTTGTCGCAAGGAATGCTCAAGTCGGGGTCCATATTGTGGCAGTTTATCGTTGAGAAAAGTAAACATAATAAGGACAACTAACTGCAAGGTTAAATATGGCATTTACTAATTTTTGCTCAATTGACAAGAGTTTCAGTTCAGTGAAAAAAAGCGAAAAACATATCTACACATAGATATTTTCACACCCAATTGATTCAGAAAATATCTTGGGAGTTTCATATCGGCTGTGATCATTTGGGCGAATATATAGGTTAAATCATACACATTTACACATTTTTCAGTCAAGAAAAGAGATTTGTGAACAATACTACATATAGTTATATTGATAAACGCAAAATCGACGTTCATTTTATAATAATCATGTATCACCAATTTCTAAAGCAATTTTTCTTCTCGTTTGTTGGTGGAAGCTGCTAACTTTTCATTCCGATAATGTTTACGGAGTTGTTCACAAATAGCAAGCATCAGATACGACATTCAATATTCAGCCGCAATCCATAAAAGCATTTCCGTGTCAGTAATCGACAAACATATTTCGTATGAGAATAAGCACCAATTCCAGTTACGTATGATATCAAATAATAAAAATCCAAGATGGTTTCCTGCAAGGGAAAAGTGGTCAACAGTTTTCAATGATATCAAGAAGACTATACATAAAATCTTAATCACTGACCATTACTTTTTATCCGAATGAATTCCAAGTTGTTTCCAGAGTATGTATCTCAGTCACGTTTTGATTGTGCCTGTTCGTTTGGAAACCATGGAAATGTAAAACGCGTGATATTCAAACGACCCCTAACCCGGGTTAAGCAGAATTTGACGCAGGTTATAAAGCGCAGCATCAAACACCTTGTACACTACGATCGTATTTTGCCATTAGTGTACGATATTTATTACAGAATTTGAGAGACTTTCAATGGAGGCGTTTGGTGGTATATCCCTGTTTGACAAGTTTCTGCAGTAATATTCTGTGGCGTTGATTAAAATCGTCGCAGTCGGCAAATGCTACCAGGCAAGATATGTATTCGCCGTATGCAAGTTCTTCTGAAATATTGACATCCAGATATGGGTAGTTTATCTTTTTCAAAATTGTAATAGTCTCTGCAGTCATAGAGTCGACGTAATACAAAGCCCTGATCATTCTTGTAAAGTTATAGGCCCAGATATGATATTCTATCTGAGCTATAACTGGTGTTCTTCAAATCCAGTGAATGGGGCTAAATATCCTCCAGCGCTTCCTTAATTTGCTGTACACCACACCCATATATTATGTTAACATTTTATATTATGCATTGAATGTTAAGAGTTTCGAGCAGACATCTTAGATCTGATCAGTCCAAACTTGCTCAACCCTACCCAGGCCGGACTTTTTGGGACCTATGCAGGCCTTGGGCCAGGGTCTGAAACTTGGCACACTTGGTTAAGCTCTACCAAAAAACGTAAAAAATCCAAAATGGCTGCTATGTTGACGTCTCATTTTTTCAGAAGGCATTTTGGGCAAATTTGTGTTGCGAGAATTATATTTTATCAAGTGTGTCCTCCGTCCCCTTTGCAATATAAGTTATTGTTAGATCGAGCCGTTTTTGCGCGATATTTTGGGGCTTTGAATAAAATATATTATATCTACCCTTCTCAAACCACCCGTTTGTAGTCTTGAGTTATTAAATTTTGTTTTATCGTTTTCCCAGTTCGAAGGAATTTAAATAATAGTATTGCGTTTTTGGATAACTTTTATTAAGGTGATTTTCCTGAGAGGGATAACTTTCTCAGCTTTCAAGTGTTTAATACTGTTTTCAACTGTTCCAAACTTCGTTGAAAATTCTTGTTGAAAATTCTACTCTATGTATGAATCCGTCATCCGGTATAGCTTTACGTCCACGCATAATCTGAGTGACCATGCAAATCACGTTAATTTTATAAACATTTAGTTTAAGCCCTGATATAAAATAAAATCGATCCAGTATTTCCACTTGGATCAGCATCGGTATTGCAGTTAAGGATAAGCTGATTTATGAAGGTTCTGAGCGGTCAAGGTTCAGCCGAGTAGTGAAGGTTATGAGTCGTCTAAAGCATAACAATTTATTCTGTGGGAGGCAGTCTAGTTTTCGAAACTTCCATTCTCATCAAGCTGTTCTCATCGCTCTTGGAACTATCAAATTGAGAGCACCAAGCTTGTAGACGCAGTTTGCATTAGCTTACGAAAAAGCCTTCGACCAAGTAGACCACAAAACATTAGTGGAAAATATTAGAATCTACGGACTACACGACAGTGCAATTCGCTTTTGCGAGTCATACATATATCATATGTAACAATGTGTATCATTTAAAAGATGCCTTTCCGAAGGACTAAACTGTACAGTCGGCGTGCGCGAGGGCTCTAATTTAGTATCGCTGTTATTTCTACTGTACATTAATGACATACAGTTACATTCTTCATCTTGTTAAATGGATTTATTTACAGATGATAGTATTCTGTACACAGCAACCAAATCCACTGTGGATACACAAAGATTCAGCTCTCATATTTTCTTCGATGCGGAGCAATAGAGAATCTTTCACGTTAAATGCAGGGGACGAGATGGCAGACTAGAGAGGATAAAAATACTGAACCACTCCAATATACCGATCCGATCGTCCGATCGGACAATATTAAACCGTCAACCATGAAATAATTTATGCGTCAATAACGGAAAGACATTTCGTATGTCGGATAACACCAATCCCAAATGTGTATGAAATAAAATAATAACAAGTGAGAAATGACTACATTGTAGTCAAGTGAGTGAGTGAGTGAATAGGGTTTAACGTCGCTTTCAACATTGTAGTCAAAACCTGAGGCAGTGGCAATAATACAGTGAAAGATATATCAGCGGAGGTAGTGGTAATTGTAGAATAAAACGCCTTTTCATGCCAAGGGAAGTAATTTTCAACTTGTAACCCACAATTGTAGGGATTGCGTTCTGATACCATATATATATATTCACTTACCCCATTCAAAATCCGACGATTTTGACTGGGCCGTGCCGTCTATACTGAATTGACAGACGAACTCACCATGATCGCTTTGGCAATGTTTTGGTACAAGTATCGTGTATGCCAAGTTTCATAACATTCGGTTCAGTCGTTACCTTTTGCAAATCAAAAAGGCTTTCAAATATTTGGAAATCCAAACAAATTTCGAGAATTTAGTCATAGCGCGAAAATCTGCGCTCTTCAGTCTCCGTTCTCGCTTACTTTGCCGATCAAAATGGAAAATTTATATTTCCTTCAAAGTTATTTTTCAATAAATTTAGTATCAGGTCTATCACTTTGATCTGTGAAACTACGGAATGGGATTCAAGGCTTTATCGAACTGTCCAAGAGGCATAATGACACTTTTTCACTATTCAAGTTGAGGCCTGTTACAGTCTTGATATTCGATTAAAATAATTAATTAGGTTTCTGCATTTACGTTCGTTATCATCTGCGAACTAAATTCCTTGCTACTCTTTTCCACTCAGCAAGTCAATACCAAGACATGATTTGTTTCTTCTATATAAATGATTAACTATTTCATTCTTAGGAAATATCATCTCATCTGACATGTTCGGCCAAGCCTTTTCGAAGGTTGCTAATTTTGTTAATTTCTTTTCTTTAAAATCAAATTCTGCAAACAAGAAACATTTCTAGTCAGTATCTATGGGTATCTTCCTATTCTCAATTCGCGAATATGTTTGTCACTAAGTCATTCCGAAGGTGATGCAAGTGCGAAGTTTCGGGGCTAGTTCACTAAACACGGTTTGTGTGTAAGAGAATGATGTCAAATTCTCGTTATTATTTTTTGATACATCAAATTGTTGCATTTGCGAAAATGACTGCCAAGTTAAAGTCAATGCGAAAGGTATCTAAGTATCAAAATCAAACTCAAAAACCCCTCCAGGAAAACGAATGCCCTCGCTTTTGGCCACGAGGTCAACTAGATCGTTTTTATGGTCAGTATCTGCTATATATGACGTAATTTCATTCCTGAAACTGATTGACAAAGTAACGTAAATTGTGTATAGAACCAGTAAATTCTAGTAGAAATGGGCTCTGACGTGAGAGAATGATGTCAAATGCAATATGTTTCTGCGTATTGCCTGCTGATACACATAAGTTTAGAATTTACGGAAGTGATTAATGCTATTCTAAAGGGATTCTGAGTGCGGAAAACGACGGGAGCATCAATACCAGCGAAGCAAGGCCCTGGCTTGCGAGAATGAGGTTAGAGAGGCTGTGTTCCGAAAGAGAATCATTCAAAATAGCTATTTGCCAAATGTCAGGCTTGTAACCGAAAGTGAACAATATAACTGCACAACTCTGAGGTATTGTTCGCGCACAGGGGTGTCTAACTCATAAAATACTGCATAGTCATTTCTGTCCCTTCGAAGTGGGCTACCTTTTGAAATTGTCCGGTAATGAGTGATTCCATCTGGATCCTTTCGTCGGCAAAATAAGCATTCAAGATTCAAGATTGTATTGTACAAACACCAGTCAAAGGCAGAGTACAAAATTTTAAGAGGAATACAACAAGAGAAACAATGGAACAGTGACATGAATATTAATATTTATAAATGTGTTATATCTGAGAGATATGTTATATCTGAGTGTTACCGTTGATATTAGAGCCTTGATTTTTGGCATGAAGGTGCATTAGGGGACTGTTACCAGCATCTTTCGAGCTGATCTACTATTGATGAAAATTTCTGGTGATTTTTGATTAAAATCACTGGTGATTCTAACTTGGGCCGTGCCCATCTTAATATAGGCAGGATTTCAACTGGGGGTCCAAGAGTTCAGTACGTGTCGGAGTCCTAATGCCTACCCTACTTTGTAGGTCCTTTGACATTATTCACACTATTCTCATGTATTATAAACCCAATCTGGAAATTAACGAAGCAATAATTCATTCCACCGAATATAGTTGCAAATGACTTTAAACGCGCCTGAAGACAGTGTTGTCATGTGAGATCGAAGGTTGAAAAGAAAAGTGTGGCAGAGATCACACTCTCTTAGCGTATGCGGATTTCAAAAAGTCACAAGAAGAAGAAGAAGGACAACAACAACAACGCGAGCCTCCCGTAGACCTGCGTGCCGCAGGTAAAAACACAAAATGGTTTCCTACAAGAGAGAAGACATTTGGAGTGGTTGCCCTGTTCGTCAAAGCGAGGAAAAGAAAATCCGTCGTTTGAATATATTATCGTAATCACGGTTCACAAAACAGTTGAATAAACTGAAAAGCATTCTGTGAATATGGGCTATGTAAAATTTTATGAATTTTTGCCATTGTGGACAATGAGTCAACTGTCCACATATATATCCAAGGCTATTTTACCGACAAATCGATGTATATTCAACTCCGTCTATAACTTGCAGCTATGTACATGTATGCTGTTCTATTTGGGCCAAATCCTTGACGCGTGATGACTTTTAGGAACTTGCTACTCGCCGCGCGCCGTGGACACTCCGGCGCGCGGCGACTGGCGACTTTCTTCTATCTCTTAAAATTTAAAACAATCGCCACTCGCCAAACGCCGTAAAACGCGGCGAATTCTGCACTATCTGTTAACCTGGGCGACTGGCGACTTTTGACCTCTGGAATTCCCAGGAATTTTTCTCAAGTGCACATGCCCGGGGAGCATCAATTATTAGAATATTTTGTTCGAAACATGCTGTAAAATACAAACCTTTTCCTCCCAGCAAAATAAAAAAAATGACGACTGACAGTGAAATAGCAAAATATTCGGATAATTGATGCTCCCTGTACATGCGCTCTCGAAAAATATCCTGAGAATTCCAGAAGTCAAAAGTCGCCAGTCGCCGCGCGCCGTAATTCGTCCGGCGAGTAGCGCGCGGCGAGTTTTTCCCGGTTAAGAGATAGGACCAAACTCGCCGCGTTTTACGGCGCGTGGCGACTTGCGAGTTTTTGCAGGTTAAGAAGTAGGAGAAAGCCGTCAGTCGCGGCTTGCCGGAGAGGTCCACGGCACGTGGCGAGTGCTGCAGTCAAAAGTCACCAGTCGCGGCGCACCGTGGCTCGTCCGGCGAGTGGCGCGCGGCGAGTATTTTCAGGTTAACTGATAGGGTCAAACTCGCCGCTTTTTACAGCGCGCGGCGACTGGCAAGTTTTTGCAGGTTAAGAGATAGGGCCAAAGTCGCTGCGAGTAGCGAGTTTTTACATGCTAAGAAATAGGAGAAAGTCGCCAGTCGCCGCGCACCGGAGTGTCCACGGCGCGTGCCTATTGATTCATTATGCACAATTTCTAAGGGGTCGCGCGGGGTGACTGTTCGATTCGATCTTCACCCGGATAGTAAAGAGTGTTGTTTATCACGACGCATTTTGTTTACCTCTTTCACACAAATACGCACTGAGATTGTTCGGATCTATACGCATAAAGTACACATAAAAGACTGAACTGTCCGTAAACTATTTATGTCCTCCAGCCCGATTTCGTTATACGCTTAAATGATGTGGAACCAATAATGCAGACTTAGCTCGGATATTACCCCAGCCGTCTATATAGTATATACTGAAATATGTACTACAGGTGTGATAGGAAACCTGGTATTGCCCCTAAAATTCTTATGTATGGAGGACAATGATCCCAAATTAGCTGGTCATATGTAGGATTTGATTCTCCTATAGTCAGAGTGAAAAACCTCCCAATGTGTCGGTGTAATACATCTGACGGTATGGGGTCGGACACCATAGGAACGGTTCATGTTATACTAAGCGGACTATTATTCTAGATTAGCAAATCTGGTTTTACACCAGTATTAAATGTCATCCCAGAGTCTACAAAGTTGTATCAAACAATGGGTTTTCAATTTTATAAGGAATGTTACTAATATTATATATCTTTAGCTTCAATGGATTTATTCCGATATAAATTATGAACAATGGTCCCTCTATCAACGGTGACGGGTATATTCAACTAGTGATAACCAGTTATCACATATACTAGACAAATATATGTAGGTTTATTGTTTCGGTGGGAAATTTAAGCCGTACGACGTCGGATATTACAGGTTAGATTTTGTAGGTTTCTTGCATTTACCAGGTTACTCCATGTTAAGTCGTTTACTCCATCAGACGTCCATGATGCTCATTCATTAACATCTGATGGTTGTTTGAGCTGATCTATCATCACAGCTCCCAAGCTGACGTATCTAATTCCGCTTAAGCCGCTGCTAGGGGCCGTGCGGATACTTCATAGTCTCCATATGAGCAATCGCAATATAACCGCGGCTGAGATGCTGAGGCTACGTCCGAGAATCCACCGTATTGTCGGGTCTGAATGTTAGGTACGAATACTTTGCTGTAGTGTCATATGTCGCCAGACGTCGTCAATTTTTACCACCTCTTGCATATCGCTCCAACTGACATATTGCCCATTTAATGTCGACAAAATTGTAACTGGTGTAAATATAATGGTCCTTTCAAGTATAGGTCAAGAAGCAAAGAGACAGACAGACGGACCATGATAACTGTCTGTATACCAGTTCTCAAAAGTTGAAGATACCCTGGATTTAGAAAAAAACAACAAAAACTAGCCCCAATGGCACATCACATTTATACATATATCTCTACAAATATAAACAGGGCGTTCTCTCTCGTGGACTTCCGCTCTGATTCCGCTTAACCCTGGGCTAGGGAACGTATGAACCCATGTAGTGACAATCAAAGCGTGACTGAGCTACATCGTTCTCTAAATGACGACTTCACAACGAATATTATGGATTAAGAATACTTATCAGCGATACGGATTTGATATTTTTGGAACATCATGATGTCTTGCGGCATCATTGAAAACTGTTGACCGTTTCTATCTTGCAGGAAACTAGTCTATATTTATGTATACTATGATTGTCTTTTCGAATTTGGTGCTATTACTGTTATTTGGAATTTGGAATAGGTCTTTGGATCATGGACGCGATTATTCTTTAACGGACGACGGCGGAATTATGAATAACGGACCAGCCCCTTGTAATCACGACAAGAGAGATGATGTGCCACACCGTGAACTATCCCTTTCAGGATTGTAATATTCCAGTTGAAGCTGCACACGGCGTATACATATCTCGCCTTATAACATTTCCTAATTCCTCACCAAACAATATTGCAGAAACTTGTAAAACTATATTAGATCACCAAAGCTTCTCAAATTCGCATGCTGATAGCATAATACGAACGTTACATAGTTATAAGTTATATAGCTGCGTTTTTTCACATGTGTCTAATTTCGCTTAACTCGGGATTAGGCACTGTATGAACCCATGTATTTCTCATGATATTCATATGAACAGACACAATCAAAACATGCCTGGGATACATCGTTCTCTAGATAACGAATTTACAACGGAAATCATATACAGTAACAATACTGATAAGCGATACGGATTTGATAATTTTGAAAAATCATTATGTCTTGCCGGCATCATTGAAAAAATGTTGACCGCTTCCCTCTTGCAAGAAACAATGTTATGTACATTATGATTTTTGTTTAGTTTGATGCTATACTGGTGATATCTTTGAATTACTGACGCGGATTTTTTTTTTTTTCATTGGACTGAATATTGAATTACGGAGTAGACGCTTGTATATGTGTACTTTTACGGGAAACGGCACATTTGTGCGCTGAACATAATATTGTGAAAATATTGTTTTGAATAAAACTCACCCAAGACAAGTGGCAGTAACAGCTTGATAACGCCGTTCAGAGAAAATAACGCCATCGTATAGACTGTTCCGTTATCGTTTTGAACCTGTGAGTCCTGTTTGAGCTATATAAGCCAATCCATTCATAGTGTGAATGTCAAAGGGGTCACACGAGGTGACTTTTTCTATACAATTCTATTTTCATCTCTTTTGTATCGGCACACCCTTCAACGGGATTCATAGGCTGAAATATTTATTTATTATGCTGCATTTTGTTAACTTTATTCACTGGAACATGCGTGTCATAGTGCACCTACAATGGTTGAAATATCCGTGAACTATTTATATCCTCCAATCCGATTTCATTTCACACTTAATTTACGATGTAGAATTAATAATGCAACTTTTGCTAGGATATTACCCACCCTTCTTTGGTGTATCATTTAACTCTATATATGACGAATGTTTACCTGTAAAATACCATCCACTCTGCAAAAGAACAAAAAAAACATTAATTGTGGCTTTTCTATAGTCAATACTATAAAAAAAATCGACTGTACGGACTATGGACAACTTCAAATAGCATCGCATATAACCATCAATATAAAGCTTATCGCAATAAACTAAATCATACATTACGACTGGCAATTGTACTACGAACATAAATCAGAATCATAGTAACATCCGGGAAGCTATCAATGACCTAAGAGCAAGGATAAGATCGTCTACCTTACAATCTGCAATTAATAGGCATGGCACATCAGACACAAAGGACATCGTAAATCATTTTAATAATTACTTTTGCTCAGTAGCCAACGAACTCGCAAATAAAATCCCCGATGCCAGAGAACATTTTATGTCCTATCTGAACAAAGGAAAGTGAATATTCTCTCGAACATCCTACATCGTAGAAGGTATTATTAACGTCCTGAATTTCTTAAAAACGCATTCCGCGGATTTGACGGGATCCGAATGACGCTAGCAGTGCCTATTATAAACCATATAACTCCTCCCCCCTCCCCCCCCCCCCACTCTGTGCTTGTTACTTAACCTATGATTTTATCTCGATATATATATGAAATTGCTAAAAATTACCCCAAGTTTTAAGGCTGGAGACAAAAATATAGTGAATATTCTTATATTTATGCTTCCACGCCTCAGTAAAACATATGAAAAAGCCGTAGCTATATCGAATCATATATCTCAAATAACAAGATTTCATCTGCACTAGCTGTATGCAGATCGGATTTCGATCAAATCTCTCCACTAATTAGCAATTATCATAAAAACGAACGAATATATACACCTGCGCAAAAGTTAACAACCACCCTATTTTGGCATGGCCATTGCCAAGTCCTAATCTGGATCCTCTCAAGCCCTTGTGGGACATATTGGGTCTCAGAGTGACAACTAGGAACCGCGCAATACAAACAAGACTGGTCCAAGCACTCCATCAGCAATGGGACCGTATTCCAATGATACAGATCAGGCGGTTGATTGTCAGTAGGCGAAGAACGTGGTCCGCGTAACAGGAGGGTGCACCAGATGCTGACAGGATACTGTGGGATCGAAATGCACAGCTAGGATAATTTTTACTTTGTGATCACCTACATCAGTTTTCCTGCAGTGGATTTGCTGGAACGGACATATTTAGTTCGCCCATGAATTACACCCTTTTTTGCGTATGCCTATAAAGTTCTCATTGATGACAAACATTGTTGTTTTTTGTCTTTTATAAGAGTAGTTGGTTTAGCAGATGTCCAGATGCGCACTGTCTAATCACACTACTGGCTTAGGTAATACAAATGTTGATAGCATTGGGTGATGCTTAACGTTTGCGAAGGTGTATAGCATAACACAGTTTCTCAATTTAAGTAAATTAAGCCATTGATACCGTCAATCATGACATACTCCTGAAAACACTGAACTAATATGGATTCCGACGTGCCTCGAAGTTATTACTCTAGATCTCCCTCGGCAATACACTTTGGTTCCCCTCAGCCATCACATGCGGAGTTCTCCCAAGGTTCGAGTTTAGGGCCAATCTGCTTCTTACTCTACATCAATGACATCACAGCTACCTCAGGTTTAGATATCACTCTACTTACCGACGATACAATTATCATCTACTCCTCCCCGGGCCCAAAATTGCTTCTCAATTAATAAACAAAAAAATCAACAAACTATACATGTATGAGTGGTTCTGCTGCAACAAACTCTCGCTAAATACTAACAAAACAAAAAGAAAATGCATGCTTTTCGAACCATAGCGCGCGTCCTCCATATTTTCCCACACTTGAACATTAAAGACGACGAACTGGAATTTGTTGAAAGTTTTTATGAGCACATTTATATAGTAAGGTAGCTCAACTGGTAAAACCACATAAAACTGTTCTAATTTTATCCAGGAACATTGGGGTTATCAGTAATATTAAAACTGTATTAAAAGAAATACCCTCACTACCCAATATCGGTAAATAGCCAAAAGGCTAATGTTTCCTGTAATTTTAACCGACGTTAAATAAAGATTGTCTTACTGTCTATCACTCATTTATTTTACATTCTTTAACATAATCCGGGAAAATCTTTCCTACCCACACTGCTCCTCTCACTATCCCTCAAAAACGCCTAGCTAGCCTTATATTTAACACTTCCAGACTCTCACATACTGAATCTCTATTCGCACAGCTAAACAGTTTAACTGTTGATAAAATCAGCGATTACACAATTCTACTTTTATTTGATAAACCCATAGACCATTCCTTCTCATTATCACTACACCTTCAAACCTACTTTACCAGGCTACAACATGTTCATAACTATCCTATTCGACAGAACTTGGCGTACTCAATTGTGACCACGAGTATGGCACAACTTAACTGCCGACTTGAAATGTATTTGTCACGGTTGTCAACTTTGATAAATCTCAGAAAACCGTCCAATTCCACATATTATAACTCATCCATCTATACTAAATATAAACATGCGTCGTGAATGCTGTTCTTGTCACTGTAATATTCCTACGAAGTAGGCTACAGATCGCAAATTGTCCGGTAATGAGTCAGTGAGTCAGTCCATCCGAATCCTTTCGTCGGTAAAATAAGGAGAACCGTTGATATTAGAACCTTGATTTTTGGCATGAACGTGCATTAGGGCATTGTTAACAGCAAGTTCTGAGCTGAAATAATTCTGATTAAAATTAGATTTATAATTAACACTTCAGTATATTGTTATAGATATATGTAAACTGTAGCCTTTAACGTGTATCCTATTTCACATCCAAACATTTCATCATTGACCACGTCAGGCTTCAAATTCAGGTCAAATTACCCACTGATGGTGAAATATCCTACATCAACCAATTAAGTCAGCCTGGTGCAATAACCCAGCAGAAGAAAGAAAGATGTGGTATCATCCTTCAGATTAGTCTGTGTGAGCAACAATGATAAAAGTTTACTGAGGGTGAAACAAAGCCATGACGGCTGTTTAAAGGGTCTTAATTTATTTTCTTTGGGTAGAATTTAACTAGATAAAGTAACTTTGATCATCATGCCAAGAAAACTGTGGTCCGTTGTGCTCCAGCGTTTTATCGCATTTAATGAGTATCAGTTACCACCACCGAGTCCTGTCCGGCTAAAAATACCCTGTCATTGATCCACATTCCATTGTATGCCACATGGCCCTATTACTGAGGTTAATCTTAACGTGCATCTGGGACAATTTCACAATTGCCCGACAGCATAGGCCTACTGCATATACCCTTAAACAACCAGCGCTGTTTGCATAACTTAAATTATTAAACCATATCATTGAAATAATATAGCAGAAAACATTGATGTGAGTTATGATATGTACACTATGACCAAAGACATGTTCATAATGTGCTAATCGGATAGTTAGGACAATCATTACTTTGCATCAGAGAGTGTGTGACTTGGATTCAAGGGTTAAGACTTTGGAGGGAAATACAATTTTGACAGCAGAAATATGACCCGCCATTTGCTGATTAGAGCGATAAAACAGGGTAGGCTAAATGGACCCTTTTCAATGCAGTATTTCTTGGCATGGATGTGAAAATATGAGGACATACTTTGTTTTTTTTGTACCTCTTGAATATTGGCTATATATCACACTTGGATATAATTTGAACAAAAAATTACATGTGTAAACAAAATATGTCTAAATTTTTCTTGTCATTTCAAATCTTGATCCATTTTGATTCCTTGATTAGGGGATACAGAATCACTGCCACGGAGTGTGTTGGTGTGTCACAGCAATGCAATTCCGATTCACACAACGAAGCTGAGGTGGTTTAACATTTATCAATGAAGAAAATCACCGATCAACCGCCATAGAATATAATGTGAAACAAGAAAACCGGAATAGTACATTCATCAGATTGCCGATACCCAAAATGTGTTGTCTCATATATCTAGATAACAACGTGATGTAGAGACGCTATTTATTCGTCTTTGTACCGGTTATGCTCAGGAGAATGACATAGAATCATTATTATCTTGTGCATAGAAGGTGTTGGTCTTGAGTTGAATTACCGTAAACTACATAAATGCTACCTTTCTACTATAGTACTATATATAAAAATTTGTTGTATTGTTGGGAAAATAATGTGATTCAAAAAGTTGTTTTGATCCTGGACAAGGGCACTGAAAACCATTAAAGAGATGTAAATGTATTTTCACACGTAAAGCTTGAAATCTACTGAACCTATATTATTCAATCTGTTTCCTTTAATTAAAAAATTGTAAAATTAAATCGGCGATCTTTATTTATTTTTGGAATGAAGGCGCATTAGGAGACTGTTACCAACAAGTTCTGAGCTGACCTACTTTTGATGAAAATTTCTGGTGATTTTTGATGAAAATCACTGGCGATTCTGACTTGGGCGGTGCCCATCTTAATATAGGCAGGATTTCAACTGGGGGTGGGGATTTCCAAGAGTTCAGTTCGCGTTCGAGTCCTACTTCGTAGGTTCTGTGACGTTAGTCACACTGCTCATGTTTATAGACCGCTAGCGAAATGGGTCATTCCGCCACTATCAGATGCGTGCAAGAGGCAGAATAGAAAGAAAGTGTTGCTTTTAATGCCGAAACATGTGGACGCAGCAAGGGGGATAACCAGGAAATGAAAATAAGGACGATTTTGGGTGGTATAATTTTGATGAATCGATTATTTCAATGATTTTTTGCAACGTTTATTGCAGTCATCATTTTTTACAAATTCATTCTTGCACGACTATATGTGACTATAAGAGCCGGCTGATTCTTGCCATATACAGTCAGGGACGTGGTGATAGCTATCAACAAATAAGGCGATGAGAGCATCACCAATAAATGGTGATCAGTTAGATTTGGGACGAGTATATATAATATTCGTCCCAGGTTAGATGCATCGCCATACCCCATCATTGACATTATATGGTGATCGCCATCACCATTTATACTGGCGATAACCTGAAATCTACACTCAGTGTTCGTCGCCATTTATTGGTGATGACCAAGAGTTCAGTTCGCGTTCGAGTCCTAATGCCTACTGTACTTCGTAGGTCCTGTGACGTTAGTCACACTGCTCATGTGTTATAGTATTTAGTCTAATTATTGTATTCCTACGAAGTAGGCTCTCATTTGCAAATTGTCCGGTAATGAGTGAGTAGTGAGTGAGCGAGTGAGTGAGTCCATCGGAATCCTCTCGTCGGCAAAATAAGGAGAACCGTTGACATTAGAACCTTGATTTTTGGCATGAAGGTGCATTAGGGGACTGTTACCAGCAAGTTCTGAGCTGACCTACTTTTGATGAAATCGCTGGTGATTCTCACTTGGGCAGTGGCCATCTTAATATAAGCAGGATTTCAACTTGGGGCGTGGGGGATTTCCAAGAATTCATTGCGCGTCGGAGTCCTGATGCCTACCCTACTTCGTAGGTCCTGTGACGTTAGTCACACTATACTCATGTAATATTAACTCATTATTTACGTTATATTAATATTTTATAACATATAACCGACTGAAAAGATAGAGGGTCTGAAATCGCTGTATGGGATTCCAACAGGATCAACCTCATCATCTAGGGCTGCCTTAGCCATTCTATCAGCCTCAGTATTACCTTTGATGCCAACGTGACTAGGCAACCAACAAAACACAATCTCGATCTGTCGATCAAATCTACAGTCATGTAATTGTAGAATATTCAAGATAGTGGGATAAGTCGAAGTTCCACTTTTAATGGGTTGAAGGCATGATAGTGAATATGACATATTTTTTTTCCTTTCAGTGGACCCAATACCTTTCAAAGCCAACAATATAGCTTTTGCTTCTGCAGTGAATATTTTTTACCTGGTAGTCGACATATGGGATCTTTATGCTTAACCCCGTGCATTATATATATGTACACACCAAGGTGTGAAATGTATTTAGAATGAAATAGCGTGACACGAGAAATAAACGTTTTACCACCAAACAAAATCACGATATTCTAGAAGTCTCTATATTGTAATGAACTGGTGTGACATTGTGTTGTTGTTGTTGCATCCTCCTCATGATTTTCACTCTAGTTCTAGATATTCTGCATTCTTACATACTTGTGACTTTACTTATCTGGTGTCAAATTATACTTTGGTGTATCTGACAACCAATTTGAACATTTATAGACTGGAATTACTTCACAAACCTACGTTTTCTATGCCATGTTCTGGCTTCGTCTCGCCCATGTCTGGCCTATTTCGTTCAATGTTGGTCATGTGAGCGGGCATTCTCTCTCGTCGACTTTATGACAAAAGAGATGATTACAATTTCGATATCGTAAACTATCCCTTTCTGGATAGTAATATTCCAGTGGGACCTGCATATGGCGTATACATATCTCGCTTAGTAGCATTTGCTAGATCCTGTGTTAAATGTGATGATTTTAATCAACGTCACAAAACATTGTTGCAGAAACTTATAAAACAGGGCTATTCCACCAAGCGCCTCCACTCAAAGTTTCTCAAATTTGGCGATACATATCGCATGCTGATAGCAAAATACGAACGTAGCGTGCAAGATCTATGGCGCTACGTTTCGTAACTTGTGTCTAATTCCGCTTAACCCGGGGCTAGGGGCCGTATGAACCCATGTACTTCAAGATCCTCATGGTACTCATATGAACAGTCACAATCAAAGCGTGACTGAGACACATCTTTTTTTTAGATGACGACTCTATAACGAATATTATGGATTAAGAATACTGATCAGCGATACGGATTTGATATTTTTGGAACATCATGATGTCTTGCCGGCATCATTGAAAACTGTTGACCGCTTCTCTCTTGCAGGAAACAAGCCTATGTTTATGTATACTATGATTGTCTTTTTGAATTTGGTGCTAATACTGTTATGTGGAAAATGGAATAGGTCTTTGGATTATGGACGCGGATATTATCTAATGGACGACGGCTGGATTATGAATGACGGACTAGACGCTTGTAATTTATTGTTGTTTATAAGAAGCTCCTGTAGTACGAGTTATACATTTTCCAGAATGTTCATGCTATTTTTCTAGTGTTCTTCGTTGATAGACAAGCATGATTTAGAAGTTTGACTACTTTCGGGAAGTGATTGGATTTTATAGAAAATGTTCTCTTTAGCGCCACATAGTATAGTATGTCTTCATGCGCTGCCTAAAATTTCGTCTGCTAGAGAAACGTAACATTTAGGCACTGTTCTCTTTATTAAATTAACCTGGTGAGTAATATTAATTAACAAACCCAATTCTATGACTATTTAGGAGTCTAGATAAATGTTGAGCTCATTCAAGTTATGTGTAATTGTGATTATTTCTCTAGTTTTAGGCTTGTCTGGCGAGCATGTTTGAACATGCCGCCATGTTGTTGTAGATTTCGCCTTACCGCTGGTAAGGAGTCGTGAGCTTATTGCCGTTTTGAAATAGTTTCCCCCGTACTAGCATATTTTTAGTTAGAATGAACCTATTAAAGGCGAAGCTCACTCATAGCTCCTGATAAAACTGTACAATTGTTGCAGAAGTTGATGTTGAATGTGGACTTGTCATGGACCTATCTCTCAACTTATATCTACGAGTGTTTGCTTGTGAGCTTCATACTTTTACCAGATATTTTATGTAATATTTTTGTATATATAGTTAGCTTGCCTAAAATAATTGGTAAGCTCATGGTGAGCTCACATTTTTAAGCTAATTATTAGCGATTTTCTCTTGGCGAAAAATAGTGCCCTAGCAACTTTGCTGTATTCTGATTGGTTGATGTAGTCACGTGGTGCTACAGGCGAAGCTTATAAATATGACACTGGAGCAAGGGGAGCCAGTACATGCTCAGCATTAGTAGGGTAAGGATCTATTGGTAGAACAGCCCTGGGATTACTGGGTTATGACAGTATGGTATTATTGGAGTAGTATATAAACCCATTGGATCACCATTGAGTAAATTGAGGCTTATATGGGAATGGGCAGCAATTATATGGATATACTGTTGTTACCATCATACCTATACTAATGCATGCAGCGGGATATATGCATACAAGTTAATGAGCTTGCATTTAGATCGTGTTCAATATATTCGCCAGATCATTTGGAATTATGAATAAACTTCATATACGTTAATACGGATTTTCTTGGTTCATTCATAAGGGAAAATTGGAGCAGATCAGTTAATGCTGATACAGGATCGAATGCCTGTTAATTTGGGATGATTCTGTATGCTGCTAAGGTTGGATGTGATACAGAATATGTACCTTCCCGCAGGTGATGTCCGATTGCGTACTCTAGGGATCAACTCTGCTTAAATGATCAAATTAAGAGTGGATTCTTCATTATTACACCTGGAACCCATAAGCCGTGGCGAATTATTTAGAGTGGATTCATTACACTGGTGTCAGAAGTGGGATACCAATTCTATTTGGTATCCAGAGATTCGAACCCTAGACGTAGTGGTTAAACACAATTTTCAACGAAATTATCTAGCCTAGTGAATACTATGGCCGATAGCCCAGATCCTGAAACTATTATAAGGGGGCAAGATGAGACTGAAGAGGGGCAGGGAGATATGCCCCCAGCTTCAAGCGGAGCTGGTGGAAATATACATGACAATGATGCTGACAGTGACGTAGAGCAGGATAGCATAGTCATTGAAAGACACGATGGGGGGAGATGTAGACCATGATGTAAGAAATGCAGGCAGGCAACCTCCCAAATCTGCTGGGTGGGGGGGGGGGGGTTAAGGCTGAAGCCTGAGCCTTTTGATGGGACTGGAGATTGGGCCGAATATTTTTCGCATTTCTCAAACTGTGCAGAATTGGGGAACTGGACCGAAAGAGAGAAGGCTTTAGCCCTAGCAGCTAGCTTCCGGGGCATGGCTAGGACATTCTATATCGGCTTAACCTTAGGAGAACGACAATCTTTTCCCCAATTAACCAGCAAGCTAGAGCAGCGATTTGGGAGCTCCCGTCAAGAATGTAGGTGGCTACCAAAGCTAGAGGGGAGATACAGACTATCAGAAGAGTCCATTGCATCATTTGGGGATGAGTTAAGACAAATGGCTCAGAAGGCCTACCCATCTCTCGACGCCAGGGCACAGGAGGCGTTGGCCTTAAATCAGCTGTATAAATCCATTTTTCTCGAGATGAAATGTCGTTGTATAGACAAAGAATGTCATACTGTAGCCGAAGCAGCTGGAGTAATTGAGCGCTTTGAAGCGATCCTTGATGGCAAGGACAAACGGAAGTCTGTACGATTTGTCCAAGCTGGATCAGATAGTGACCAAATTAATAACCAAAGGGAAGTTGAAATATCTGCAATGGAAGGCGTCCTGAAGCGTTTAGATATGCTGGAAAAGAGAGGACGTCAAGGAAGATTCAATTCACGGCCTCCTAAACGTAGCAGGGATAATAAATGCTATCTATGTGATTCCCCAGATCAGCTTGTTATAGGATGTCCGCTTAATCCCCGAGCAACAGAGGGAGCCACCTTCCCGAATGAGCAGGGAATTGGTTCCCCGTCTGCTCAGTAGGCCAGAAAATAGCTGTGTAGGTGAAGATAAACAGGGTTTGATAGAAGACAATACACCAATTATAGCTGAGAGTCTAGAGGGGACATCAAGGGTGCAAAAGGGAACTATACGTTCGGGCCAGGCATCTATTGGAGGTGATAAGTGGGACAATGGGCTCTTTGGCAAGGGATGGATAGCTGACAAAGGAGAGCAGCTTAACAAACCGGTCTTTGATAAGGTGCATGTGGCATTATGGGGAGGTTTGCATAATGATAAGACGGTAAACATTATGGGAGCAAATGGTGAACGACTGAAGTCTTATGGATATGTTGACATTCAATTATTACTAGGGAAAATCCACTACGTCCATGAGTTTGTGACATCAGTGTAGAGGCAATCCATGGACAAGATTTCCATCTTAGGCATGTGAATGCTATTGGCTATAAGTGGCTGACACTACGAACACCGGCAATGGATATACCCTGTTGGATACGGAATGAAGCAGAAATGACATGTCAGGTGCAAATAAAACATTTGTCAACAGTTCATGCCCATGCTATTGCATGGGTAATGGTGAAAATACCTAGGAGTGAGTATCTGGCTACATTAGAATGATACAAGGTGTTGTTCAGACGGGGCTGAAGGAGCAGTCAGTTCAAGTGGTTAACTTTAGTGAAAATGAAATAATCTTGTATCCAAATTCCAGGTTGGGGATATGGAGATCATGTTATGATGAACCTAGTTCAGTCTCTGAAGTACCTTCAAACCAGGTTCAGACAGTCCAATTCAAATCCACAGATTTACCACAGCATCTGATGGGGACGTGGGAGAGAAGTACTACCCATCTTTCAGCAGAAGAGAGTAGAGCTTTCTCTAATTGACTGATACGATTTCAAGCTGTATTCTCTGCATCGCCGGGTGACCATGGTAGAACAGAACGAGTTCAACATAGAATTAACACAGGAACAGCAGCGCCTATAAGGCAGCCATCACGGCGACTCCCTATTGCTAAACCGGAAATTGAGAAACAGGAAGTAGCAAAGATGTTGGATCGTGGTGTAATCAAACCTTCCACAAGCCCATGGGCTTCACCGGTCGTTCTCATTAAAAAGAAGGATTCAACAACTAGATTTTGTTTAGACTGTAGACGTCTAAATGATGTGACTACAAAGGACGCCTACCAACTACCTAGAGCGGATAAATGTCTGGACTCTCTCAGTGGATCGAAATGGTTTTGCTGCCTGGATTTAAACTCAGGCTTCTGGCAGATCGGCATGACTCCAGAGGATCAGGAGAAGACAGCATTGGCTACGAGACAAAGATTGTACCAGTTTTGTGTTATTCCATTCGGGCTTGCAAATGCTCTCTCTACATTTGAGCGTCTAATGGAGGATGTTCTGAGAGGGCTCCAGTGGGAGGAATGTCAAGTATACATTGATGACATCGTAGTCCCTGGTAAGACATTTCAGGAAACCCTCCGTAGACTTCAGGATGTTTTCGAGAGGCTTGAGGAGGCAAATCTCAAATTGAAGCCATCAAAGTGCACCTTCTTCCAGAAGTCTGTTCATTTTCTGGGACATGTGGTATCTGCGGATGGGGTACGTACTGATCCAGAAAAGTTATCAGCGATTCATGACTGACCACAGCCAGAAAATGTCAAGCAGGTGCGTAGCTTCCTCGGGTTGTGTTCCTATTACCGCCGATTTGTGCAAGGCTTTCTAGGAATAGCAAGACCTCTGCACAAATTAACTGAGAAGGGGTCGCACTTTAATTGGACAGAAAGTTGCCAAAATGCTTTCGAGGAACTAAAGACAGCACTAACATCGTCACCAGTGTTAGTATATCCGCTCCCAGGGCATCCATTTATTCTGGACACTGATGCCAGTGACACTGCTGTCGGAGCAGTGCTATCCCAGGAAAAGGAAGGCAAACAACGAGTAATAGCTTATATGAGCAAAACGATCAATAAACATGAACGATCCTACTGCACAACATGGAAAGAACTCTTAGCTGCAGTCACTGCTCTAAAACATTTCCACCCTTACTTGTATGGACAGAAAGTTCTGCTGCGTACGGACAATGCAGCTGTAAGTTGGATGAAAAGTCTGCGCAACCCTACTGGGCAAGTCGCTCGGTGGCTACAGGGGATGGAAACATATGACATTGAAGTGAAACATAGAGCAGGGAGGAGTCACGCGAATGCTGATGTATTATCGAGGCGGCTATGCAAAGTCTGTGCTCGATATGAAACTGCGAGTAATGAAGCTCAAGAGGAAGCAGACACAGTGGGTGAAGCGGCAAATAATGTGAGTGCCCTCGGTGAAAGTGATTCAGATTATGACTTTGAGACAGTACGGGTGACGACAAGAAGTAGTCCAAAGTCAACTAATGATTTGAGAGATCACCAGCTTGTTCTTGATTTCTTGGAGTCCTGAGGCAATCAGACAGCAGCAGCTGGAGGATCCTAGCATAGGGCCCATCATCATCACATGAAGACACCAACTGTAGACCAGAGTGGTCAGCAATATCACACCTATCATCGTCATTGAAAACGATTTGGCGGCACTGGGACAGACTGCATCTCCTTGGAGGGATGTTATACAGGGAATTTGTCACCGACGAGAAGAACAGTACTTACCAGTTAGTTGTTCCTGAGGGTTGCAAACAAGATGTGCTGCGGTTGCATCATGATATTCCAAAAGCTGGACATTTAGGAGCTAGCAAAACACTCAGTAAGATTCAACAGGCATTGTATTGGCCTGCTATGAGAGCAGACGTGGACAGGTACTGCCAGCAATGTGATTTGTGCACTGCTAAGAAAACACCCAGAGATCAAGGAAGGGCTCCACTAGGTCAGTGCCAGGTAGGAGCACCAATGGAGAAGTTGGCTCTTGATATACTCGGTCCTCTCCCCTTGACCAGGAAAGGAAATAAGTTCCTGTTGATCATTACTGACTGTTTTACCAAGTGGACAGAAGCCATATCCTTGCCTGATCAGGAAGCAAGGACTGTGGCACGGGCATTGGTGGATGAATTCATATGCCGATTTGGAACGCCCTTACAGATTCATTCTGATCAAGGCAGTAAGTCTCACCTGTTCAAGTCTCTAAGCGACCTCCTACAAATAGATAAAACTCGGACTACTAGCATGCGGCCACAGGCAAATGGCAATGCAGAACGCTTCAACAGGACACTAGGTTCTATGTTGACTATGTACTGTGAAAAGGAACAAAGGAGATGGGATTAGTTCCTGTCCCAGGTCATGATGGCTTACAGGGCGTCAAAACATTCAAGCACAAATCTGTCTCCAAATATGATGGTTTTTGGACGGGAGGTAACACTTCCGATGCAGGCAGTCAACCACATGACAGTACTGGTGGTGCAATCAATGAGGACACTTATGTTTTGGACTTGCAGGAGGCATTATATAAAGCGCATCAGGTAGCACGCATGGCAATGCAGAGAAATGCGGAATACCAAAAGCGGCACTATGACTTACGGGCTAAAAAGCGAAAGCTCGAGTCAGGTCAACCAGTTTGGCTATACGACCCTGCTCGTAGAGTTGGGGTTTGCCATAAACTCACCTCCAAATGGAAGGGGCCTTACATCATTCTTAGGAAAATTGATGACATTACTTACCTGGTTAAGAAGTCACCCAAGCAACAAGCGAAGGCCTTCCACATTGATAGGGTTATGCCATGCAAGGGTAAAAAGCCACCACGCTGGTTTGCAACCATGAAGCCAGCCAATGGTTAGCGGTGAAAGACCCTTCTGTTGAGATTCTGAGCAAACTAGGTTAAATGTAAATCCATGAGATGAACACCTACAAATCTAGATATGAGGGGTAGGATACCTCTCTGGAATTAAAAATGGAACTCCGGAGTTATTTTGGTAACAGTGGGTTTGGGACTGATCACCCTATAAACTTGGTCTACCATGGTTAAGAATTGTAGGTGAAAAAGGTTGTCCTTTGGGGAGACCGTCTGGGGCTGCAAGGTCAAACAAACTTTGGATGATGGTATGCTGGGTGGGACCCATAGTATAACATGATTACACTTACCTGGTGTTGCTGTAGTATATGCTATGGCATTGAGATGAAAGAGAGGAAGCCAATTGTCATTCATTTCTGTTGCTTTCTTTGACATAGATGAAAAGATGTCAGATGTCTGCATTCTATTGTTTTTACAGTGCTGGTTGTGTCCATTGTTGCTGAAAAACAAGAAGGAGCTCAGGAACCACCTGATCGGTGCAACCCACAATCGCCTCCGTGTGATATGCCCATACTGTATCGAACAGAACACCTTCCGGAAGACAGTTGATGTGAGGCTCCATGCACAAAAGTTACACGGCAGAAGGGAGGGATCTTCCCACAGGGTTCTGGATGGGGTCAATGGGTTCTGGTTTACTGAAAATCCAGAGGATTATCTGAAAATCACCAATCCCCCGACATGGGCAGCCGATATATCTACCAGGACACGGGGTATGATGCGCAATTGGTTGTCGAGATGCACCAATCCCTCGAAGTCGAAGGAGGAATGGTTCAAAGGTTGGGATTTGATACGGGCCTCGGATTACAATATAAAATCCCCCCTGGAGAGAGTTAAGCCTCAAACACCACCGGCCAAGCGACAGCGTACCAATGTGGAGTACGACACCAGGGAGCCGCATATGGTGTCAAAGCTGACCCTGGTGGATGCGAAAATTGATCCATCTATTTCCAAGATGTGGTTCCGGGAAGAAGATTCACCAAGAACATGGGTTGAGGTTGAGATTGGTAGTCTCATTTCAAATCCAAGGGCCTTGCAGTCTGGAACTGATTACCAAGATAACCAGGATGTCATCAGATTCTCCATACCCAGCCAACATGCAAGTCAGGTCACCAGTTGGTTCAGTCGGGTATGATGAAATTAACGTGGAGGCAACATCAGGCACTCATGATACACAATCCGAAGTAGGCTCATACCTGGATGTTTTGTAAACGGAGGCCATCAGGCCTGCCTGATTTCCTTCCAGATGTCATTAATGCTGAACTGGATGCAGTGCTCGACTTATCAACCTCAGGGGTTCAACCAGTGGGTAAACCTGATACTGCTGCATGCCATACACCCGATACTTCCATTTGATTTAACAACCCGGATGGTGAAGACTCCGCCAGTAGTTCAACAAGGCCCTAGTGCTTCCCATGCTTCACCTTCCACAACCGTACCTCAGCCATCTGGAGCAGCGGTAACGCCCAGCAGCTTGCAAGCCAGAGCGTTGAGGCTACTGTCTCATGGATGTATGCGCCTCTTCCCACCTGCAAGACGTGCCTGGGATGGAGATGAGGTAGTGCAAATACCAGTAGGAATGTACATGATTAAGTGGCCTCCAACATCCTGGAAGGAAATGGATGCAAGGCAGAGGTCAAGCTACTGGAGCTATGTCACTGTGAGTCTGGATAATGCGGACAAAACTAATGGCCCAAGTCTTAACCACCGCAATCAGCTGGATCGGTACAACATGCTTTTATTACCAGGTACAGATGAATCCAGAAAAACGAAACCTGGCGATGAAATCTTTGGATACCTTAGGAAAATGCGGATCTACATATATAAATTCTTGGTAAAAATAGCCCTCGGGTCAGTGGGTCTAGTTGAAACCGCAGTTGTGGACTGCTACCAGTTGCAGAAACACATCTCCGGATCATCTCTGTCATCTGTTGGACAAAAATAACATCCCCCTGCGGTTGGAGCCCTGAACTGAATGTTATCTTCTGTTGGACTTACTGGTGTTCCTTGGACTTAAATTGTGTCTTGCAAATCTAATCTTACCTGGACTCACCTTTGTTCCCTGGGACTACCTAATGCGTTCTGGACTGTGTACATTTTCATCTCCTGGACTTACCTTGCATCTTGTGGACTTACCTTTATTCCCTGGGACTACCTTGTGCGATCTGGACTGTGTACATTTTCATCTTCTGGACTTACCTTTATTCCCTGGGACTACCTTGTGCGTTCTGGACTATGTACATTTTCATCTCCTGGACTTACCTTGCATCTTATGGACTTACCTTTATTCCCTGGGACTACCTTGTGCGATCTGGACTGTGTACATTTTTATCTCCTGGGCTTACCTTGCATCTTGTCGACTTACCTTTGTTCCCTGAGACTTACCTTGTGCCTTAAGAACTGTGAGAATTAACTGTGCATCACCAATTTACCTGGTGATGCATGGACTTACTGCGATTTTGTGGATCGGTGTTTCTCGCATAGTAGACTTGCCTTGTACAATATGGACTTACCTCGCGTGTGTTACTCTTAGATAACAAATTCAGGAGAATTTTAGAAATTAAGAAGGGGAGGATGTAATGAACTGGTGTGACATTGTGTTGTTGTTGTTGTTGCATCCTCCTCATGATTTTCACTCTAGTTCTAGATATTCTGCCTTCTTACAAACTTGTGACTTTACTTTCTGGTGTCAAATTATACATCGGTGTATCTGACAACCAATTTGAACATTTATAGACTGGAATTACTTCACCAACCTACGTTTTCTATGGCATGTTCTGGCTTCGTCTCGCCCATGTCTGGCCTATTTCGTTCAATGTCATGTGACCATTTGTTGTTGTTTACAAGAACCTGCTGTAGTACGAGTTATACATTTTCTAGAATGTTCATGCTATTTTTCTAGTGTTCTTCGTTGATAGACAGGCATGATTTAGAAGTTTGGTTACTTTCGGGAAGTGATTGGAATTTATAGAAAATGTTTTCGGGCGAACTCTTTAGCGCCACATTACTGCTGTATAGTATATCTTCATGCGCTGCCTAAAATTTCGTCTGCTAGAGAAATGTAACATTTGGGCACTGTTCTCTTCGTTAAATTAACCTGGTGAGTAATATTAATTACCAAGCCCAATTCTATGACTATTTAGGAGTCTATATAAATGTTGAGCTCATTCAAGTTATGTGTAATTGTGGTTATTTCTCTAGTTTTAGGCTTGTCTGGCGAGCATGTTTGAACATGCCGCCATATTGTTGTAGATTTCGCCTTATCGCTGGTAAGAAGTCGTGAGCTAACTCTCTTTTTGAAATAGTTTCCCCCGTACTAGCATATTTTTAGTTAGAATAAACCTATTAATGGCGAGGCTCACTCATAGCTCCTGATAAAACTGTACAATTGTTGCAAAAGTTGATGTTGAATGTGGACTTGTCATGGACCTATATCTCAACATGTATCTACGAGTGTTTGGTTGTGAGCTTCATACTTTTACCAGATATTTTATGTAATATTTTTGTATATATAGTTAGCTTGCCTAAAATAATTGGTAAGCTCATGGTGAGCTCACATTTGTATTATTGATAAAGCTAATTATTAGCGATTTTCTCTTGCCGAAAAATAGTGCCCCAGCAACTTTGCTGTATTCTGATTGGTTGATGTAGCCACGTGGTGCTTCAGACGAAGCTTACAAATATGACACTGGAGCAAGGGGAGCCAGTACATGCTCAGCATTAGTAGGGTAAGGATATATTGGTAGAACAGCCCTGAGATTACTGGGTTATAACAGTATGGTATTATTGGAGAGGTATATAAACCCATTGGATCACCATTGAGTAAATTGATGCTTATATGGGAATGGGCAGCAATTATATGGATACGCTGTTGTTACCATCATACCTATACTAATGCATGCAGCTGGCTCCCACTACGTCCTCTATGAATACAAGTTAATAAGCTTGCCTTTAGATCGTGTTCAAAATATTCGCCAAATCATTTGGAATTATGAATAAACATCATCCGTTAATACGGATTTTCTTGGTTCATTCATAAGGGAAAATTGGAGCAGGTCAGTTAATGCTGATACAGGACCGAATGCCTGTTAATTTGGGATGATTCCGTATGCTGCTACGGTTGGATGTGATACTTTTACTGATACACCCATTGAACATGGCAGAATATGTACCTTCCCGCTGGTGAAGTCCGATGGCGTACTCTAGGGATCAACTCTGCTTAAAAGATCAAGTTAAGAGTGAATTCTTCATTATTACATCTGGGGCCAATAAGCCGTGGCGAATTATTTAGAGTGGATTCATTACAATATATTCCCGACGTCAGATTTTTAAATTTGTGTATTTTTGCACGTTTGTCGAGCGATTGAAAATCCACCCTCACTGTCCGTTTTACCCGTTTCCGAGAGCTATTGATCCACCTTTTCCCAAACCGACGTAACCTTGAAAATAACAGCCAACAGTAACAACCCACTAACCTGGGTATATTTATTTTGATGTTTTTCTGATAATATTGTAGCGATCACGCTGTCGCTAAGCTCCAGCGAAGTCCAGTTACGGCAGATATATTTCAGGCAGTGAAGATATAAAAACCTAGGGTTGCCAAACGGATTTATCAGCTTGGTTAGATAACATACCCTATGCTGCTATATGTTGAACCTGCACCAATCGAGACCAGGAAACACCAGAAAAAAAACAGAAACGGAAACTCAAGATGTATCTGTGGGGATAAAATAAACTCTTCTTTTATTCGTAAAAGTGGTATTTGGCTTGCATAATCTAAATACGAGTGAAATATATATGCGTTCATTGGGTAGAGGCTTGCTAAAGTGAATAGAGTTATAATAATTATTACCCTATTATGTATGAACCAATGCCTTTATCGCGTCTTTGTTTTCTTGATGCGAACATAATTCATGAGCAATTAGTTCATTTTGGCTAGCTGAGTTATACCTACTGTAATCGCCATAAGCGATCTCCGCCAACTGGCATGTGCTAAGAGCGCCATGTATGCCAATGAGCCTTATAAAAATAACAATATCTAAGAGTTGCAGTCAATCCTTGCACAAAGTTTCTCTTCCAGTTTCTCTGCCATTCCATCAATTTCGGAATATCCGTAGCGTATTCCACTAAAGATTTCTCTGTCATTGGCCCATTTTAAGATGGGATTATTTTTTTATTTTGCTCAAACGCGGATCTAATCAGTGATAAATCGTCCCCAGTTTTTCCACTGGGAACGCTATATAATCGCGTTATAAATGATATAATATTATCGCTTATAAATGACGCAGTGAAGGATACATATCCACCTTCACTGAATTTGAAGGAAACTACAGATAGCCCTACAGGCACATCAAATTTAGACCTATATCTCTATAACTAGAGCCTATAGGCTTTGGGATGTAATCTACTACTGGATCTGCTGATCGTTCATAAGAAAAGATTGTTCATATTAGTGGATCATTCTGCTCCTTGATATTTACGAAATTCAGGGAATATTGCAAAGATGGAGATGAGAAGCTTTAGAAAGATAGAATCATCACAAGGGACCAAACTAGAATGTCTACAAAAGACTGATCGAAGTGTCGGGTAATGAGCCTAAGCCCCTACCTACACTGAATATGGCTCTCGAACTTGATCGCCATCCTGTCATATTGGCCCAATATAATTCTATCGGGTTATGTAACTTTGTTGCCAATGCAACTACGCGCATACAACCATGTCCGTTTACAACACGTGCTGGAAAATAATGATATTTTGTCAGCGATAGTTTATAAATTTCGGCCAACCACTTTTCGAGACCTATAGTAAAGGCGAAATTTCCATTATGACGATGCAGTATTAGCATAGGAATAAAAGACAGCCTGTATAGCATCTGAACATAGACCAGTGGTTTATAAATACTGGGCAGATTAATAATTTTGCTTTGAAGGTTTTTGATCATCATGACCGAGGTCATTAACAGACAGAGAGTTATCCGGTGCGAAGGTGGTTGCTGTGTCGTATAAAAAGTGGCATGACTTTGGGGTGTATGAATACGGATGGATTTCGGTTTACCAATTCAGGACAATAGGCTTCACCTCCCATCCAGCTGGAGTGTAATAATGCAGCGAGATCATGTGTCTCAGTTTATACATTCATGCATGTGCAGATATCCAGTGACAGTAATCGAGTCAAGGCCTCGTTTGAGAGAAATAAAGTATAAGTAGATCTTTTGCGACATCTGCAGAAATGAGACAACACAGCTGTATTTTAATGAAGATCCATCAATATAAAAATATATAAAAATCCTTTTCGGACGGGAACGACACTGGTACATAAATTGAATGAGCATCAATGCTGTTAATAATACTTGGCAGTGTTGTCCACAGGTGTTTGTCAGCTGAACTATCTGGGGGTTATGGTCAACGATAAACAACACAAGGTGAATCACTCCCCCTCGACCTCTGACATAATCTGTGTACATTTTTACAAAAATCTGTTAACCTCTTTATTCGCATCCTAATTCATTCCATAATAGAGGCTTGTTGTGCATGCTGTCAGCCAAAGATTCTTGTAATCCGTCAAATATGGGTCGCAAATCATCCAATGACGCTGAATTTTAGCAACCTTAAAAATAGTGTTACATCTTCAGCAGAACCTGGCAATCTCTGTTTTATTGCAGTTCAGCGCTCAAGGCGAGACTTGACGCTGATTGGTCAATAAGTCGAACAACAACAACAACAACAACACGTGCCTTTTTGCTATGGCGGAATTAAAACACAGGGCGCTTGTGTTGCTCTGACTGTCGTGTGACTGTCGTGTTTGATAAAAGGTGAATTTCCCTTGAAATATAGGTTTTCGAGTTGTTTTATTGACCAATCAGCGTCAAGCGCGGCCTTATCTACGCCCGGTGATTCCGGGACCACATGGAAACGCGGGGGTAAAGTTTCGTGAAATCAGGGTCATTGACTAATAAATGCCCAGTGTTACGTCCAGGGCTTAAAAAAAAAAAAAAAAAAAAATCCTGTCAAATGTTGACCTGCCTGCCAGTTTTCCATTAGTCGGGGCTGTTAGGGATTTTTTGGTTCACATTCTTCCAAAAGCACCAAATTTGGCCCATATGTCGCCCATACCATACTATTTCGATTTTTGACGGGCGCCAAGACGGGCGCCCCCTAGGGCCGCCATATTCGGCGAAATTCAATATGGTGGCCATCTTGGTTATAGTTGAATGACTAAAAGGGCTAGAAATGTGAATAATAGAACTTTTTAGTGGTTTTTGGGGTCGGAGAATCTGATTGTGATCTTATTTAAACGATTTTAGGTCAAGGTAACCTTTAAGGTCACCGTAAAGGGCATTTTGGGGGCAAATTTGCAATACATTGCAATGAAATACAATAGAAAGACCGCTTTAGCAACAATATACCAATGATTATTGATATCTATACCTTCTGGCTTGCGCTATCAAGGAACTGTGAAGTCGGGTCGCACCCAGTAAGGCTGTGGAAGAGGGGTCGTGCCAAGGATTTGAAGGACCGAGATCGGAACAAACGGTATAGACTGAATGTCACAATATTTCTTTCCAGTACCGAAGTCCACCAAGAGTTCCGATAGACCGAGGGTCTTCAAAGGCCGGACATCGCTGTCCATCTTGCGAACATAGGCTGTTGTATGACCCTTCTCCGTGGCATGTGCTAGATGCAGGAGGACCCTAGTGTCCGACTCGGAATGGTTGCACGGTTGAAGTATTGTGAGGTCATAACGCCTGTTGAAGAACACGGACTCAAAACGGGTACACCGAAGGAGCTTTCCGCTCATGTCAGTCTTGGTCATCTGTGTGCTGATGAATGAGTACGGCTCCTTTTCGTTAACATCTCTTAAGAAGCCGCTGTTCCATTCATACATCGGGATTTGAGGGGTTCAGGAAAAAGTATTGTGGCATTCCAGTCCAAACCATCTGTTCCGATCTTGGTCCATCAAAGTCCGTGGCACTACCTCTCTTTCACAGCTTAACGGGGTGCAAGACGACTTCACAGTTTCTTGGATGTGGCAAAAAGACCGCCTGGGCAGCCTGTGCAAGCATATCGGACCCCGCTAACACACTAGTTGCTCTCACGCATGATCCTGACACTCTCGAGTCCGTGCATATGGAGCTTATAGAACGCTTCATCGTACTCATGTACAGCAAGGGATGTGATGCAGCCGGTGTCAATGAGGCCAAGCATCACCTCTTCACTACCGCAACCAGATCGCTGGAAAACATCCCACCTCCCAAGCCGCGCTTTTGCAGCATGTGAAGCGAGCGCTGCTGCAAGCGAGTTTCTACTGGAGTCGCCTCACTCCAGCCGGGAATCCCTGACTTTAGTTAGTGGAGCTGGCACAAAGATTGCACCAGTACATGGCAACCGCTATGGACCACTCTCAAGCGACACTTCTATGGCATATGCCATTCTCATGCACTGAGGCTGACTCAAGGCATGCACGGGAAGGTGCAAATGCAACTGTGCCGATGTCCGATACATGACCCTCTGCAAATGCGAAGGCGGGTGCGTTAATAACTTGGGCGATGATGACAAGTATTATTTATTGCTGGCATCATAGAGCGCAAGCCAGAATGCATAGGTAGTAAAAGTAATCATTGGTATACTGTTGCTTAAGCGGTCTTTGTTTTGTATTTTGAACATTTAAATGCACGTAGCGCCATAGTTATAGCATTTTGTCAGCAGATGTCATCTCCGAAGTATTTTAGTAACATTTGTTCCTGAATAATCTTCTTTCGATTGTTTTTAGTAGCAACTGTTGATCTTTGACCTTTAATTCTCAAATGAGGTGACCATGACCTCAAATCGTCAACATACGGTGAGAATCTAATTCTCCGATGCCGCAAAGCCCTATGGTATTATTTGTGATTCTAGCCCTTTTGATGTTTCCTATAATTGATCTCCGGTTGACCTCTGTTTCGTGGGACATCTGTCATGAACCTCACGTGCAATATTGCCTCAAATTGTCAAAATATGGCCAGATTCGGGTTACTCAACCCCGAAAATCGATAAAATGAGTTAGTTGTATATCTCGACTAAAAACCACTAAAAATGACGAATTTGACCCAAAAATGACCTTTAGGGTGACCTTGACCTCAAATCGTTGAAATAAGATCAGAATCAGATTTCCCGACTCCGATAACCACTAAAAAGTTGTATTATTCATGATTCTAGCCATTTTATTGACTGACCTCTAACCCGGGTGGCGGCCATAATGAATTTCGCCAATATGGCGGCCCCAGGGGGCGACTACCTTGGCGCCCGTCAAATATCGAAAAGGTATTGTATGGGCAACATATGGGCCAAATTTGGTGCTTTTGGAAGAATCTGAACCAAACAGTCCCTTTTATGCCCTAACAGCCCCGACTACATGACCTGCAACAAAATTCAACCAGACACGAAATTTCATTACTTTCAAGACTTTTCTCTGGAAAATGTGGTTTTCACGATCCGCCATTTTCCTGTTTGGTACTACACAAGCGGGGCTTTACGGCAGTTCTCGTAAAAAGCAAGCAGACCAACGAGGGATGACCTAATCTCAGATATGACCATAATAACATTGCATTACAGACAACTCAAATGTTGGTAATGCTCATATTAGTTAAGGGAGATAATACAGCAGAAAAAAGTGTGAGCTGATCAGAAACAAAAGTTTTTTTGCCTAAATACAAGATTCAACTGACCATACATTATGTATCTTGACTAACCAAACAGAAGGGTCAGATCAGATAGCCCACATGTACATGTACATAGCAAAGCTATGCTAATTAATGTAACAAGTAAAAGACAGTCTTTTGTATTAACCATTAGATTACTCTGATAAGCAAATCGTAAAACTTTTCTAAGCAACGTTTTTACACCCTGGAAACTCACAGAGTCTTATTAGACCTGCCATCCTGGTGCCGGGGGTGATATCATGTAGAGTATATTCAAAGGCGGCGACTTTGAGGGGAGATGGGTATTAGTGTCATTTAAAGGTTCATAAAGGATAGCCCCACCAGGTATGTAATATCTCTATAATAATTTCTTTATTTCCTTTATTCCAATGAAATATTGTCATGGTTTCCTGGTAATAAAATATGATTGAACCATCTCAGAGCAGGGGCGTCGGAGGCAAATTGGAAGTGGTACGACCTTATGAGGCAGGGAGAGCTACTATGATAGCACTTCAGGCGAGTGTCGAGAGACAGCCTAGGCCCCGGAAGCTCCTGGGGTCTAGATCCCCCGAGACGCGTTTAGGGCGATTTCTGGTGAATAAAATCATTGTATAATGAAGTGTATTTTTAGTTCTTTCGTAATCCTTTTACCATGAAAACGCAATCGATTGTGGTTCTCTGTAATGCTGAATAAGTAAAATATATGTATAGTAAAGTAAGCTAGACATATTCGTAGCCGATATATTTATTATAGGCAGTGGGGTGTTAATTCGTTGCACAAGTTTTTTTTTTGCGCAAAAGTGTTACGGTACCTGCCGTACCGCTTCCGACGCCTTTGCAGAGGAGTTAAGTGCCACATATTACTTCTTTTGACCCTGGAGAAAGACTAATCCAGTCACCACTTCAAAATTTGAGATCAATGATGACGGCATATTTGTCAGTCAAATTTCACTGATCAATGAAAATGCACACAACTAAATAAATGTCCCCTTCGTTTCTGTTCGATCCAGAACGTAGATTATTTTGAATATTTCGACCACTGATACACATTGACAGCTAGGCCATCACGCAGAGAAGAGATGGAACTGTTAAGCAGGTTAACATTATATCTGTTCTGTTTCAAGTAGTTTTCCCTGTTTCTCACCCTCTCTTTTGCCACCGTGATATGGCTGAACATTTTTTGAAAATGAAGTTAAACCCTATTCACTCACTTACTCTTTTTTCAGCAACTTCAAAATACATCAATAATTCAATCACAGAAAGTGAACTTTTCCACCAATAAATCAAGGGGTGATCAAATTTATTGGAACCGGAATTTGACAAAATGGGTTTAGAGGGGAATCAAGGTTATTAGAACAACTGATTCAATTTTGTGCACAAAAATGGGGGTGATTGAATTCTAATAGGGTGGTTGAATTATTAGAGGAATTACCGTACAGGTGATGGGTTAAAAACCCTGCATGAACAGCCCTCACAATTAACCACAGCAAACGGCATTTTCCGTGGTAAATGCTGGGATAAAATCACTTAGCGACGGCACTTTTTTCGGCTTTGATCGCAACGTGACGTTGTTGTTGTTGTCAATAAAAAAAATGGGTCGATGGTAAAATACGTCTCCTTGAACTGCCTATTCTTGCTAATATATTTGGTTTTAATAAGCGAGACAGCTTCTGGTGTTGTGGTTGTCTGATTGCATTATTTGGAGACAACGGTCGGCACAAATGAACTTTTCCAAGAACTGAAAGCCAATCTGCAGGTCTTCATTTGGATGTCTATCGCTCTCCAGCATGAGGGTTATTCCTCCGCTGGCGTTCGCACATCGTCGCAATAATATAACACAAGCGATCGCATATGCGGAGAGTGCTCTGGGGAATGGTGAGGGTTACGATGAAGGGGAATTCACATAAAGCTAGCATTATGTATTATGCTATGACCCAAATACTTGGGGGAGGGGGGCAGCTGGTTGTGGAAGATATGTTTCAACAAAAGACATTGCTTCTCTCGGGATCTTCTGCTCGAATAAAAGACACTCTTTATACTTTCTACATTTCAGTGCAATGCATATCTATTTCATTGAAGAATCAGACACCAGTTTTAGAAAAAACTTTCGCCACAAACACCCCGTCTCCCTGTTGATCTCACTATTTTAGACTGACCTGCAGCCTGTCTAGACATAGAACCGTGCCCCTGACCCGTCCATAGAAATCTACAGAGTGTAGCTTAATTCAGCATTGAGAGGGGAGAGACTGTATTGTAATCAGCGTACCGGACTGAGGGGTTACAAATTAAGCTGTGATCTCGGAGAGCAAAACAAAACCACTGGAAAACGAGGCGCTCGATTTTGGCACCAATACATAAAATTAGCATGTCTAGCAACACGGTTTGCCAAGAATAATTTGACGAAAACTTTACAAACAAGAGAGGGAGATTAAATTAGTGATTAAAATAATGCACTATATAGCGTTTCTATTGAACTAAGACGCCTCCTGAAAAAAAGATTAGGTTCGCAGCATTGGTGAAGTCAAATCACTCGAGGACAACCTCCCTGTCCCCTTACGCGCGAACTTAGACACTGAAACAAGTAAAACGCTATAAGACAACATTTTAAGATGTAATCGAGTATTGTAACATATATATTATCAAAGTAACAAACCAAAGACTGAAAAATAATATCACGAAAAAAATGAAATATAGTCGCTATCAAGGATGAGCTCAAGAACTCTTTCTTTAGGATGTGTACGTTGGTCGGACGTCGGAAGGATATCTTTAAACTTTTGCTGGGGGAAATTCATGCCTATATAATGTATCTACTACCGTAGATTACATAAAAGACTTTATGACAAAAGAGATGATTACAATTTCGAAATCGCAAAATATTCCTGTGGGACCTGCATATGGCGCATACATATCTCGCCTAGTAGCATTTGCTAGATCCTGTCATTTTAATCAACGTCACAAAACGTTGTTGGAGAAACTTATAAAACAGGGCAGTACCACCAAGAGCCTCCACTCAAAGTTTCTCAAATTTGTCGATACAGATCACATGTTGACAGCAAAATACGAGCGTAGCGTGCAAGACCTATGTCGTTACGTTTCGTAACTTGTGTCTAATTCCGTTTAACCCGGGACTAGGAGTCGTATATGAACCCATGTACTACAAGATCCTCATGGTGCTCATATGAACTGTCTGCATTGGAACAGTGCGTTATTGATTGGCATAAGCAAGAAAAAGTTGAACCTACAGTACTCGCTGATTGGCTGGACCTCACCAAGAGCAAGGTCCTTGAAATAACAGAAGTACCCTTCCCCAAGTACGGAGAAACCTCAATTCGCAAGAAGTTCTGTCAAATCTCCAGGGTAAATTCGTCATAGTGCCAACAGACAAAGCTCCAAATGATATAATATTCATATGTAAATATTACTATTACCAGGTGCTGGTTAAAGAATTGAGTGTAAACATATCATCATCAAATACGTCTAATTCTCCCTAACTTCATTTACTCTGGAAGATTTATTTAACAATCACAAAACGTTTCTCGGGGAAAGAGTTATTTGTCTTCCAACCAATCATAACGACATACCAATCAACATACAAAGCTGGATTCATAGCTGGTCCTAGAAGTTGCACCACCAAGCTTCTTTCAACCCTGATGTATGTTTATGTATACTATGATTGTCGTTTTGAATTTGTTGCTAATGTTGTTATATTGAATATGGAATAGGTCTTCGGATTATGGACGCGGATATTCTTTAATGGACGACGACTGAATCATGAATGACGGACCAGACGCTTGTAATTTGACGGGGAACCGTTGTAGAAATTTTGAGCAGATTCAGTCATAAGGAGTAGGTAGATTTTAACCTTCATTGGTCCGTTGTGCAACCATGAACGTCTGAATAAGTCTTGAAACGAGAGAAAACCATTCCCAAAACTACCTTCTGGATTTCCAGAAAATGTATTAGAAACAGGAATCCCACTAGTTCCAATTTCCAACACTGAGATATAATATTTCTACAGTCGTCTAGACTTATATAGCGTAATTTTGAAACATATCCTTTTCTACGTAACTTCGATAACTTCGTTGTTAGCTTTGACAATTTTGGAAATACTCCAACAAAACACCAGAGCAATAAAAGAAGTTGTTACCCATAAAATAGCCTTGTGTTAACTTCGATACCTTAAAATAAACTCGAATATCCTATCGATAACCCGTATTTTATATCTAATTGCTAATAATATGTTACGCAGAGCTTTTCAATGACTTTTCTATGATCTATATTGAGCATTAAATTTTAATGTCGCGTTCAGCAATATTTCAGCTATATAAATTTTGTTTGTCTAAGTATGCCAACTAAACATGTCAACAACTAAAAGTGATCAACACGACACATTAAAAACTTGTACATACATTAAAATTGATACAACAGACCAATTTCTCTCAAATAACCTAAAATCGAATTTTCTTTTACCCGACTAAAAGATTTTCTAGAATATCTGCTCAATAAAAAGACTCTCTTACAATCCTGAAATGTAAACAGTCGATCAAAATGTTTCACTGTGAGATTTTCGTGCAAGGAATACAGCTCGGGTTGGTTCTTTTTAAGTAAATGTTCGCACGTTGATCATGTATGGCCGATTCTACACCGCCTGATCATGGCTTGAATGTAGAATTTCAACAAATATATTACGAAAAAACACGGATCTTGTGTCAAGATATTGTTTAAACTGTCCGGGTAACAAGAAAACACGCCTGCTCAATTTGATTTTCTAGACGGAAATCTACGCCAGTTAGATTGAAACTCGCGGATCAAAATGAAAACCGAATGAATGGTTTCGATTGGATAATACTTGATTGACAGATCGACCTGCTCCTCAAAGTCGTGAGAAATGGAAAGTCACCTGTATACGGCGAGCATTTTGTTCGCCTGGTTTGATTAGAGTTGTCGGATCTTACTTACCCGCCCTCTGTGCATGTCATTCTCTTAATGGGAAATTTACCGCACGACGTCGAGCCTGACAGATTAGTTTCCTGGGTATTCTTGCATTTACCATCTTCACCCCGTGTTGAGGCGTTGATCCCCTCGATGCTCGTCCATTAACATCAGATGGGTTACTTGTTTGAGCTGAAATGTCACCACAGCCCTCGAGCTAGCCTATGTAATTCCGCTTAAGCCGATGCTAAGGACCGTGTGATTACTTCATAGTTTCCACACGAACAGCTGCAATGAAGCGAAATTCTAGCCTGAATGTGAGGTGCTGAGAGAGCTTTCCTGTGAAGTCACATGGTTTCGTTTTAATCGCCAGACGTTAATTTTGCCCAACCTCTCACATGTCACACCAATATAGTGTGTAAGACCAATTAAGTTAATACGCATCAAAAAGAGAATTACATATATATCAAATAACCCCTTGTCTCAGAATGTTAACTTGAGGAAATACCGAAATTCGTCTGAAATATTAAGCCCCGTGTTCTTGGAATAGGATTTTCACGGGGTTTTTTTTAGATTTGTCGGAAAGTATTGTCTCGTGGAATAATTTTTATAGCTTTAAAACTTATGTGTCTCCGTTAGTCCCCATTAGACTCTTTCCCCGGTATATTTTCTCGCGGTTGGCTGCCTTCCCTCTTAGTCACTGAAGAGATATTTATATACTTAATACATACAACAATGGAATACATACTTAGCACATGAGCAATATATTGGTAAATTCGCACATGTGTATTATCTGATAGTAAGACTAAATGAAATATCGGAGATAAGAACTCCAGTTTTCTGATTTCTGTTTTAATGTCACATCATGATTATACTGCTAGCTTATAGAGGTTCCCCAGGTTGGTACATCCCGTAATGCAATAGATTCTTAGAACCAGGGCAGTAGTATATAAAGGGCAAATTGGGTCCCATTTAGGGGCAGATAACTCTGTTTGAACAATTCCTGGTTATTTCCCCTGATTCACACATTTCTGCCCCTAAATAGGCCCCAATTTGCCCTTTTACTACTTATCAAATTGAAGGCGCTATGACGTCACATCCGGTCATGTGACATCCGGTAATGTCCGGTCATCTCCGGCAATGTCCGACCCTCTCCGGAACAATAGATAGCCTTTATCCGCCCTTCCGAAGCATCAATGCCCTGTACAGGGTCCCCGAGATTATCCCCATCTATTTGCCCATGTTAAATGGCAAGTGGGGAACCCTCGGTTTCACCCTACAATGACAGGGTGCTACTGGGAATTGAACCCGAGTCGTTTAATCAAGAGGCACACACGTTATCCATTAGGCTACGACTCGTATCATACAAACCAGCGTTGAAAATAGCATATATATGTCTACTATACCAATGTTAATGTATACGGGGAATACCTAAATAGACGTTTTGTGACCTAGGGGAGAACCTAGTGGACCGATTGGGTCGAGTGAGGTATCCACGTGAAGCCTACATGAAGGGGCATCTGATGGGCTGGCTGTAATGTGGAACAGACGTCATTCTGCGCATGCGCGGTGGCCAAAGGGTATGAAAATAGGGTTTTTGGGTCTAGGAGGACCACTAGTGGTCCGATGGAATCGAGTGAGGTATCAATGTGAAGCCTACGTGAGGGAGCATCCGACGGTATGGCTGAAACGTGGAACTGACGTCATGCTGCGCATGCGCAGTAGACAAAGGTTATGGAAATAGCCGTTTTGGGGTCTAGATGGGCCACTAGTGGGCCGATTGCATCGAGTGAGGTATCATTGTAAAGCCTACGTGAGGGAGTATCCAGCGGAATGGATGAAACGTGGAAGTGACGTCATTCTGCGCATGCGCAGTAGACAAAGGATACGGAAATAGATGTTTTGTGGCCCGGAGGGCCCACTATTCGGCGGATTGCATCGAGTGAGGTATCATTGTAAAGCATACGTGAGGGAGCATCCAGCAAAATGGCTGAGACGTGAAAGTTACGTCATTCTGCGCATGCGCAGTAGACAAAGACTATGCAAATAGACGATTTGTGGCCCAGAGGGGCCACTATTCGTCCGATGGGGTCGAGTAAGGTATCATTGTGAAGCATACGTGAAGGAGCATCCGAAATAAGGGGTGAGACGTGGAACTGACGTCATTCTGCGCATGCGCAGTAGACTATGAGAATTGCGATATACGTTTTGGGGTCTAGGAGGACCACTAGTTGCCCGATGGAGTCGAGTGAGGTATCAATGTGAAGCCCACGTGAGGGAGCATGCTCCTGGACTAGTGTGTTGTTTGTTGTCAATGTTCTGCGCATGCGCAGACAGGGAATTGTGGGAAAATGGTATGGAAATAGACGTTTTGGGGTCTAGGCGGACCACTAGTGGTCCGATTCCATCAAGTGAGGTATCATTGTAAAGCATATACGAGGGAGCATCCGACGGTATGGCTGAAACGTGGAACCGACGTCATGCTGCACATGCGCAGTAGACAAAGTGTATGGACATAGACGTTTTGGGGTCTAGGCGGGCCACTATTGGTCCGATTGGGTCGAGTGAGGTATCATTATAAAGCATACGTGAGGGAGCATCCTATGGGATGGGTGTGACGTAAAACTGACGTCGTTCTGCGCATGCGCAGTAGACAAAGTATATGGAAATAGACGTTTTGGGATCTAGGCGGGCCACTAGTTGTCCGGTGGAGTCGGTTGAGGTATTATTGTAAAGCATACGTGAGGGAGCATCCGCCTGAAATAGTGTGTTGTGTGTTTTCAACATTCTGCGCATGCGCAGACAGGGAATTGTGGGAAAATGGCATGGAAATAGACGTTTTGGGGTCTAGGCGGGCCGCTAATGGTCCGATTGCATCAAGTGAGGTATCATTGTAAAGCATACGCGAGGGAGCATTCAGCGGGATGGCAAAAACGTGAAACTGACGTCATTCTTCGCATGCGCAGTAGAGAAAGGGTATGGACATAGACGTTTTGGGGCTGAGAGGGGCCACTATTGGGCCGATTGGGTCGAGTGAGGTGTCAATGTGAAGCACTCGTGAGAGAGCATCCGACGGTATGGCTGAAACGTGGAAGTGACGGCATTCTGCGCATGCGCAGTAGACAAAGTGTAACATTCTGCACATGCGCAGACAGGGAATTGTGGGAAAAGTGCATTGGAAGGCACGTTTTAGCGTCTAGCGTCACCAAACGCTATATAGACGATCTTCTCGCTGTGGATAATCGCTATATAAATGACGCAGTGAAGGATATATATCCACCTTCACTGGATTTGAAGGAAACTACAGATAGGCCTACAGGCACATCTTATTTAGATCTCTATCTCTATAAAAATGAAGCGGGCATTCTCTCTCGTCGACTTTATGACAAAAGAGATGATTACAATTTCGACATCGTAAACTATCCCTTTCTGGATAGTAATATTCCAGTGGGACCTGCATATGGCGTATACATATCTCGCTTAGTAGCATTTGCTAGATCCTGTGTTAAATGTGATGATTTTAATCAACGTCACAAAACATTGTTGCAGAAACTTATAAAACAGGGCTATTCCACCAAGCGCCTCCACTCAAAGTTTCTCAAATTTGGCGATACATATCGCATGCTGATAGCAAAATACGAACGTAGCGTGCAAGATCTATGGCGCTACGTTTCGTAACTTGTGTCTAATTCCGCTTAACCCGGGGCTAGGGGCCGTATGAGCCCATGCACTTCAAGATCCTCATGGTACTCATATGAACAGTCACAATCAAAGCGTGGCTGAGGTACATCATTTTTAGATGACGACTCTATAACGAATATTATGGATTAAGAATACTGATCAGCGATACGGATTTGATATTTTGGAACATCATGATGTCTTGCCGGCATCATTGAAAATTGTTGACCGCTTCTCTCTTGCAGGAAACAATCCTATGTTTATGTATACTTTTGTCTTTTTGAATTTGGTGCTAATACTGTTATATGGAAATGGAATAGGTCTTTGGATTATGGACGCGGATATTCTCTAATGGACGACGGCTGGATTATGAATGACGGACTAGACGCTTGTAATTAGTGGTCTGATTGGTTCGAGTGAGGTATCAATGTATATGAGTGTATGCGCGCGTGTGTGTGAGTGAGTGAGTGAGGCGTGCACAACGCCCGTGAGGCGTACCCAACACCCGTCTTAACGCATGGACGCACTAACGACGGTGAGTGAGTTAGTGAGTGAGTGAGTGAGTGAGTGGGATCCGACAGGAATAATGTATCGTCTGTTTATATAATTTTGCGCATGCGCAGTCTGGCCGTAGTATACAAAGCCGGCATTTTGTGGATTCGTGAAGGTTTGTTGAGTGATTCAGGGATCATCCCTGGTCAAATGGACCGTGTGGGATATCAGTGTGTAGCTCTCGTGGGTCAGACTGGCTTGTTTTCATTGGAAGTCGCGCCAATCTACGCATGCGCAGTTGGCCAGTGGGTTTTTCCCGTCGTGTAAAAGTATCGGACCTGGTCTGTCTCCTTATGCTGCAGTACATAACCAAACGCCAGATTTAATTTGAAGGACGTAGCTTGTTCATTGAAGATGGCTTCACGCATGTTCATTCCTATATGTACAGACACCACCACCACCACAACACAGACCACCACCACCACACACCACTACTTCCACCACCACTTCCTCCTCCTCCTCCTCCTCATCCTCCGGGCGTTAACGGGCGGAGGAGGAGGAGGGAGCTCCCGTGTGTCAGAGCTCTTGGCTTGGAGCTCTTGGAGCTCAAAGCGTGCGGAGCTTAGAGCTTGGAAGTGGCGTCATCGTTTTACATCCGTCTCTTCATCTTAAATCCGGGTTTTTCCATGTTTACTCTCACGTGACCGGAACCGGAAGACAGGTGGCGCCCCCTGCGCCGCTCCGAAGTCACGTCATCGTACGCAGGCGCACACACACACATACCTGGTGCACCAGCACCCTGGTGTACCCTATGCCCTACGGACTATAAGGTACAGGATGCACCAGGTATATGTGTGTGCGTCTGCGTACGATGACGTCACTTCGGAGCGGCGCAGGGGGCGCCACCTGTCTTCCGGTTCCGGTCACGTGAGAGTAAACATGGAAAAACCCGGATTTAAGATGAAGAGACGGATGTAAAACGATGACGCCACTTCCAAGCTCTAAGCTCCGCACGCTTTGAGCTCCAAGAGCTCCGAGCCAAGAGCTCTGACACACGGGAGCTTCTCTCCTCCTCCTCCGCCCGTTAACGCCCGGAGGAGGAGGAGGAAGAGGAGGAGGAGGAGGAGAAAGTGGTGGTGGAAGTAGTGGTGTGTGGTGGTGGTGGTCTGTGTTGTGGTGGTGGTGGTATCTGTACATATAGGAATGAACATGCGCGAAGCCATCTTCAATGAACAAGCTACGTCCTTCAAATTAAATCTGGCGTTTGGTTATGTACTGCAGCATAAGGAGACAGACCAGGTCCGACACTTTTACACGACGGGAAAAACCACTGGCCAACTGCGCATGCGTAGATTGGCGCGACTTCCAATGAAAACAAGCCAGTCTGACCCACGAGAGCTACACACTGATATCCCACACGGTCCATTTGACCAGGGATGATCCCTGAATCACTCAACAAACCTTCACGAATCCACAAAATGCCTGCTTTCTATACTACGGCCAGACTGCGCATGCGCAAAATTATGAAAACAGACGATACATTATTCCTGTCGGATCCCACTCACTCACTCACTCACTCACTCACCGTCGTTAGTGCGTCCATGCGTTAAGACGGGTGTTGGGTACGCCTCACGGGCGTTGTGCACGCCTCACTCACTCACTCACTCACACCTTCACTCTCTCACACACACGCGCGCATACACTCATATACATTGATACCTCACTCGAACCAATCAGACCACTAATGGTCCACCTAGACGCTAAAACGTGCCTTCCAATGCACTTTTCCCACAATTCCCTGTCTGCGCATGTGCAGAATGTTACACTTTGTCTACTGCGCATGCGCAGAATGCCGTCACTTCCACGTTTCAGCCATACCATCGGATGCTCTCTCACGAGTGCTTCACATTGACACCTCACTCGACCCAATCGGCCCAATAGTGGCCCCTCTCAGCCCCAAAACGTCTATGTCCATACCCTTTCTCTACTGCGCATGCGAAGATTGACGTCAGTTTCACGTTTTTGCCATCCCGCTGAATGCTCCCTCGCGTATGCTTTACAATGATACCTCACTTGATGCAATCGGACCACTAGCGGCCCGCCTAGACCCCAAAACGTCTATTTCCATACCATTTTCCCACAATTCCCTGCCTGCGCATGCGCAGAATGTTGAAAACACACAACACACTATTTCAGGCGGATGCTCCCTCACGTATGCTTTACAATAATACCTCAACCGACTCCACCGGACAACTAGTGGCCCGCCTAGATCCCAAAACGTCTATTTCCATATACTTTGTCTACTGCGCATGCGCAGAACGACGTCAGTTTTACGCCACACCCATCCCATAGGATGCTCCTTCACGTATGCTTTACAATGATACCTCACTCGACCCAATCGGACCAATAGTGACCCGCCTAGACCCCAAAACGTCTATGTCCATACACTTTGTCTACTGCGCATGCGCAGCATGACGTCGGTTCCACGTTTCAGCCATACCGTCGGATGCTCCCTCGTATATGCTTTACAATGATACCTCACTTGATGGAATCGGACCACTAGTGGTCCGCCTAGACCCCAAAACGTCTATTTCCATACCATTTTCCCACAATTCCCTGTCTGCGCATGCGCAGAACGTTGACAACAAACAACACACTAGTCCAGGAGCATGCTCCCTCACGTAGGCTTCACATTGATACCTCACTCGACTCCATCGGACAACTAGTGGTCCTCCTAGACCCCAAAACGTATATCGCAATTCTCATAGTCTACTGCGCATGCGCAAAATGACGTCAGTTCCACGTCTCACCCCTTATTTCGGATGCTCCCTCACGTATGCTTCACAATGATACCTTACTCGACCACATCGGACAAATAGTGGCCCCTCTGGGCCACAAATCGTCTATTTGCATAGTCTTTGTCTACTGCGCATGCGCAGAATGACGTCACTTTCACGTCTCAGTCATTTTGCTGGATGCTCCCTCACGTATGCTTTACAATGATACCTCACTCGATGCAATCCGCCGAATAGTGGGCCCTCTGGGCCACAAAACATCTATTTCCATATCCTTTGTCTACTGCGCATGCGCAGAATGACGTCACTTTCACGTTTCATCCATTCCGCTGGATACTCCCTCACGTAGGCTTTACAATGATACCTCACTCGATGCAATCGGCCCACTAGTGGCCCACCTAGACCCCAAAACGGCTATTTCCATACACTTTGTCTACTGCACATGCGCAGCATGACGTCAGTTCCACGTTTCAGCCATACCGTCGGATGCTCCCTCACGTAGGCTTCACATTGATACCTCACTCGATTCCATCGGACCACTAGTGGTCCTCCTAGACCCCAAAACCCTATTTTCATACCCTTTGGCCACCGCGCATGCGCAGAATGACGTCTGTTCCACATTACAGCCAGCCCATCAGATGCCCCTTCACGTAGGCTTCACATGGATACCTCACTCGACCCAATCGGTCCACTAGGTTCTCCTCTAGGTCACAAAACGTCTATTTAGGTATTCCCCGTATACATTAACATTGGTATAGTAGACATATATATGCTATTTTCAACGCTGGTTTGTATGATACGAGTCGTAGCCTAATGGATAACGTGTGTGCCTCTTGATTAAACGACTCGGGTTCAATTCCCAGTAGCACCCTGTCATTGTAGGGTGAAACCGAGGGTTCCCCACTTGCCATTTAACATGGGCAATTAGATGGGGATAATCTCGGGGACCCTGTACAGGGCATTGATGCTTCGGAAGGGCGGATAAAGGCTATCTATTGTTCCGGAGAGGGTCGGACATTGCCGGAGATGACCGGACATTACCGGATGTCACATGACCGGATGTGACGTCATAGCGCCTTCAATTTGATAAGTAGTAAAAGGGCAAATTGGGGCCTATTTACGGGCAGAAATGTGTGAATGAGGGGAAATAACCAGGAATTGTTCAAACAGAGTTATCTGCCCCTAAATGAGACCCAATTTGCCCTTTATATACTACTCAGGGCTTGTATGCGATCCTTCGTTTATGCGTAATAGCTTATTCATTATGTTAACATACTAGCATATATGTATGCTATCATCAAATCCAGGGCGGAGAGTTCTTGGGTGGTTGATCGGGTGCTGTACTGGCCTGAGCTGATCATTGCCAAGGACAATTGGAAATGTGGGCTTTCTCGTGTGCTGGCACGTGTAGTCACCGTCGTGATATGACTGAAAATCTGTTGAAGCGCCACTAAATCCCACTCACTCATTACACTACGGCCCCTTCCCATAATTGAAAAGGCAGCGCTAAAATTTTAACCTCTAAAACCCAATATAATATCTGGCGTTAATAAACCCCAGTAATAGATCCTTGAAATGTGCTCGATATTCAATCATTGATCGGGGTTCACTTCAGTGAAATAAACACACCGCACACCATATAGCAAGCGTAGTGGGAAACTCTATAGGTATCCTGACAATAAGTCATATGACCTCACAGGCAAATGTAGTGACTGCGTATTTCTTAACCCTACTAGTCCTCCCCCAGGAGGGGCAAAATGCCCCTCCCCCCTCCCACCAAACCTTCTGCGCTATATCCGGAACGACACATCATGGAGAGCTGAAACTTCGTGACTCGTGACTTTATAGTTTATCATATTGGTTTTTATTCGGAGAAATTGCATAAATAAGATATTCGAAAAAATCTTTCCGAAAAATAGATCCAAAAATGTCGTTTTTGAAAACGACGTCACTGTGACGTCATCAAAGCGAACTAACAAGAAATCATGTGACCTCACATGTTGAACTGACGTATATTTCTAAAAAACACAAGAACCAAAATTGATCCCAGCGATGATTTGTATCCCACACACACTTTCATCGTAGTGGTCATGTGGGCATCCTGATTGGCATGACCACACGGCCCTAGCGCCGGCTTGAGTGATACTAGAGACAAATATTTAAGAGCGATGATATAACTGCCGTATCAATTCATCTAAGGGAAAATGATGAACTATTTGACCGTTAGACAGAAGAAACGACCCAAACGGGGGAGTATTAATAGAATGCAAGTTTTATTTAGAACACATATCTCTCAGACCCGGCAAGGTCCAGGCGCTTCGTTCTCCACCATTTTTTTCCAGTCACAAAACTGCAATCACAATGATGTGTACAGACATTACGCAACATCAACAGGATGGCAGAAAACAATGCCGAAGTACCGACAAGAAATCATATGACCCCCCTGGCAAATGTACTGACTGAATATTTCTAAAAACATCACAAGAACCAAAATGATCCCTGTGATGATTTGTATCCCAGTCACGCCTTTGTTGTAGCTGTTAATGTGGCCAGTTTGAACGATATGACCACACGGCCCCTAGCACCGGCTTGAATGGTATTAAATACACATATTTAAGAGCAATGGGGTAATAGCACTATCAAGTCATTTGAAGGAATATGTTGAATCATGAGACCGTGATCTCACCTATCACACACAACATCAATTTAATTGGCAGCGGGGCATGGCTGGACTAGCACAGGCGCACAGGCCCGCAAAAGAAGAGTTTTGGGGGGTGTGCGCTGTGGTATTAGGGTGAAGTGTCGAAATATGGGGTCTCTATATATAACCCCATGCTTGCGGATTTATATGAAGCATGGGGTTATATATAGAGACTCCATATTTCGACACTGCACCCTAATACCACCGCCCACACACCCCAAAACTCTTGTTTTGCGGGACTGTGCGCAGGCGGATAGGGAAGAAGACAGAGCTTCAATTGTATGTATGTGTTTGCATGAAAGATTTCACATCTATCGGCGCTGGTCAAGTGATCCTGCGTTGGCGTTGATGTGTTAAATAAGCGATGTTAGATTTCATCGTATTGGGAATCTTGTTAATTAATTGACATGGATGAACAACGTATCATAGGATTTTAGCAGAGGTAAAACTTGGAATTATTTAGGGCATATTAACCTACACTATTAACGAATGAACAGTCATTTGTATTGAGGGCTTTATCAAGGAAAATGCAACACTTTTAAACAAAATTATTATTACTCAAACAAATGACAGAGAAGAAAAAATTATCTCGCATTGTCAGATTGTTGAAGAGGAATCTATATATCAATTTTACCCGGTCCTATAATTTATCACGCCCTCACATATGTACAGCGGCGTGAATCGGGGATAGCCTGAAATAATTGTATTCATTTGCGTGTCTGTGGTTTCCCATTATTCCGTCGAATTTTTCTCGGGAACACTCTTGGAAACATGTTGGTTTTATTCATTTTCTTCGGAGTTTTTTAGACTTTTCCAAAATTGAAAATCAAAGATAATATCATTAAAATTAGGAAATCCATGCGAGCCTCGGAAATTGCTTCTCCGATATCCAAAGAGTTAGGCGGAATCGCGAAAATCGACCTGAACATCTCGAACTTAAATACTTCGACAATATTCCAAATATTACCACGAGAACTGTATAATTCATTTAAGACATCATATAAGTAATTAGTAATAAAAATGAAAACTTTTTATTCTCAATATGAAGCCTCTGCAGGAATGTAAAACATCTGTAATATATTTACAATATATTCTGTCAGTAAATGGGTATACACTGTATATCATTTTAAGGCAATGAGTAGTACATAACAGCGAAACGCTCCTGGTGCTTCTGTACTATTAAAAGCGCTAACTTGATAGAACGGCCGTGTGCATTTTCATTTTATGCCTGCATAGATATTTGGTCTGTTAGTGTTTGGTCATTGACAATGAGATTCGGTGTAGAAAAATGTTAAGGTTTCTATGAAGATAAACATTGGCCTTTTTGAATCTTTTCAGGATCAATTTGAAAATTTCTTTTCCTTAATTGATTGAAATAATTATAACATTTGTACAAGTTTTCACAAGTGACACACTATATTGGCTTTCTTTTTGCATCTCACTGGCTGCACGAGGAACGGTGTAACCATTAATCTGAAGGTCTTTCCTAGGAATACACACATGACATATCAATCACAAATAATGCACAAATTATTAGTCCTATGTTCAGCTATACGAATATTTTCTCAAACGTTAAAATAACAATGAAAATGAAATGATCAACGATAAATTGCGAACATATGCAATCAGTTACGCGAAGCAGAGAACAATCATATATACATGTATTTGGAATGAGAACAAGTATGCGTTGTTTACATTGTCATTGCTAGCCAATGGCAAAATGGTTCGAAATAAACTCAGAATCACTGTTAAGTGGAAGCAACAAGATTATCTTCTCATTATCCAACAAGGAATCCCATCAGCACCATTAGAGAGGCGACAACGTAGTTGAGAAGAGACCGCGGAGCGGACGAGGACGGTTTCTTGGTCGTCCGGGCTATGGTGGTGATGGTGGTCAAAGCGTCTGCCAGGATCTCCTCGTCCTTTGTGATGATTTCGATGACGTCCTCATTGGCTTCAGTGGTCATATTGACCGCAAACTGCAAAATATAGAACGGTATATATCTGGTTAAGTCTGTATAATAATACAGAGACAAAGAAACATCGAAATATCTGGCCATATTGTAATAATCCGGCGATTTCCCGTTCAAATGCTCTCGTGCGACAAGGAAGCTGTTACCCCGATGCCAGGGCCAAATTAACCCAACCCAAATCTTTGAAACATCAGCCGTGTCAACATGGTTTTCTCACATTGACAGCCTGTATCATATCTCTATACAGCGATCGAGTCACATTTTCACACGAATCACCTAAAGATAGTGTGCCACAAAATACTATTTTCTCCTTTTACAAGCTCCTAATGTATTATCACTAGACATTTTGTTCCAAAAAAACATGGAACCGAAAGTTATATAACAGAGAACAGGCTCCCAAGAGTTTGATCTCCATCCTCAATCTTATAAACTTAGCCTTTTCGGGATGATCTGTGTATTTTTATCAGCAGCGATTCCGGGACAGCATACCACTTTGTATTATCAGGATGAGGGTGTCTCCAAATGTCTTGTTTGTTAATGTTATCAGGATTGTTTGTGTTTGTAATTCTTTATTATTCTCTGGTTTAGAATCACAGTCTTCAACATGATATTGTTGTTGTTAACCTACCGTAATATCTTCCGTCACATAACAATCAAATAGACAGGATTCGTGGAACTCTGGGAGATCGGTGGTTTTATTGCAGGCCATTCCGCACTGTTCTTCTGTGACAGCCCTAATTCTTCTTCTGAACGCAGGTCTACCTCCACCGACAAAACGATCTGCATGATTAAATTGACGTCCTTTCATATTCACATTGAACAAATTGGTATCAGTAACTTCGTATGGAACTTGTGTACTTTTTATCTGATCAATGGTACAAATGGTACAAAACTGACACAGATATTGCCGGATCCCAAGTGACGAACACACAACACATTCGGTTCTGAGATGAAATTCCAAAAGCTCACAGCGATGGATGTGACAATGTTGAACTTATTTTGGATTAAATATCTTATTCTAGATCTTCTCATATATCTGAATCAATTGCTGCTTCCACATCTCGTGGATCAGTGCGTGTGCCATCAATTTCAGTGAGGCATTTGCGTACTTACTGAGTCCGATAGTTTGTGCCTTAGGACAACCCGTGGACAAGAGACCAAAGGAGCTGTGAATCAAACTCTCTGCCGCTCTGAGCGTGAAGAAATAGTTTCCTGACCACTGTCTCAGAGCCAGAACCATCGCTGTGGAATGCTGAATCAGCAGTCGTCTGTTGTATCTGTCGATTATCAGCGAAACCTTGTCGTCCCCTATAGGTATGAAGGACAAAATCACACATTATCATCAACAAGCTTTGCTAATAACATTGAGTTTGATACCTATACTCGGATTTAGTCAGGAACAGTTCGGAGTTCAACAGTGGAAACCATTTGCGAGCGATATCGGTCTCCTGATGTGCAGGTCTGAATTGTGTATGTAAATGCAAATCGATGGAGTGGAATACTAGACATGGATCGCTGAGCCTTGGCCCTGGATACGTGGCATTATCTCCATGTACATGACCTCAACCACAGTACAATTCACACATCCGTTCACCTGTAAGAAGGTTTCAACCTGAGATGCTCAGTGGGGAATGGGATGGATGTTGGGTCGTCCGAATGGAAGGTGCTTACCGTATTTCTTTTAATTTTTCGAACAGCATTTTTGAAGTTTAAATCCATATTTATGTCTGCTGAGGCTAAATACTGTGGCATGGATATGTTATTTATCCCAAGAACTGTAAAGATAGCTAGTGAAATTTGTAGAATGTTGGCAGAATTTCTCTCCACAGTAGCCTGAAGTTGGGTTTTGCCGTCTGAATAATTAGAAGAAATAGGGTATACGATAGCTAGGAGAATAGGCGAAATTTCATGGCGTCCTACAAACTATCTAATCAGATTGCCACTTCCTGATTGTCGACTGATTCAGTTAACCAATTAACTGACAGAACTAGCACCGGGTTATCTTCTGGTCCTATTGTGTCAGTCTCTCTTTACTTTGAGTGACTGACGAAAGTCAGCAAGGCTTCTGGTCCTCATCTCTATTTCTTTGGAGCAACCCCAAAATACAGATTTCTCTCCGATATATCTCAATATCATATTCTCACCTTGACCGATAGTAGAGCTGTTAGTATTGTCAAAAACTTCCGGTAGTGCACCAGTTTTTCCCGAATAAGAGCCAACGACAGACGAATCAGAAATAGATTTGAAGATTATCTTTATCTGAAATATTAAACATGGACAACACACATTAATAGGTCAGGAAGGACTCCCACAAGGCAACTCGATTGGTGAAACAGTCTGAGATTAAAAGGACGAGTGTCATGATTCGGGTGTATGATTTGATTTTTGTCCCTGTACACAAGCAGTTTACTGTATAGGGAATATGTTCAGATCAGCTGAACAAACCATCAAAGAATTTTCTACATCAACCCTAACACCGACTGTGTTAAAAGCTAATATATGACAGGCAGTTAGAATATATTTTTGGTTGTTGCATCGAGAAACTTCAACTTACTGATCTTATAGATGTAGCTCGCAGATTACCACGATTAGGGAAACGGCCGATCGCAACATTTGAAGCTGTTACGGAGAAGAAGTCGTTATTCAGATATATCTGTTCCCCTGGAGCGGAGCACGTGACCAGTCTTGCCTGCCAACAAAGTCTCAGGTGAGGGTCTCCGTACACACCAACTGTACAACGGAGGACAGATGAGAAATCCTGCAAAATACCAAGATATCTGAATATAACCATCACTCATCCTGAAGAAAAATATGAATAATAAATTTATGATTTCTAAATTATTGAATTATAACTTACAATAATTTATTCTGTAGAACTCCGCTCTCGACTTTTAACATAATGCATCTACATGCATTTTGCAAGAGTCAAGCTTTTGTGATTCGAATGATGCATGCTGCCGTTCAATATTGAAGAGAAATATACCCACTGTAAAGGTAGGTATGTTGAAAATTTTAACTTGAAATAATACGAAACATTTTTTGTCATTTAGAAAGTGATCGTATGTATTTTCGTTATTTTGCGATTACACTCTCTTAGTAAAGCACAGATTCTAGTGCAGAAATATGGTCGAGTCCCGCGCGGGATTCGAACCAGCGACCCCCTGAGAAAGGCACCTAATCGCCAGCACTATATGTCGGCGATCTAAACCACTCGGCCAACGGGCCTCCCACAAAAGGAGGAGGTAGCAGACCGGTAGTCTTGAAAGCCAACATACAGTACCCCTCTGATGGACGTAATGACACAGCTTCCATAGCTGAATACATCGGAAGATATTTTTGCCATTTCGAAAGTGATCGTATTTTCGTTATTTTGGGATTACACTCTCTTAGTAAAGCACAGATTCTAGTGCAGAAAATTGGTCGAGTCGCGAGCGGGATTCGAACCAGCGACTCCCAGATTAGGGCACCTAATCGCCAGCACTATATGACGGCGATCTCAACCACTCGGCCAACGGGCTTCTCAAAACTTGGAGATAGCAGACCGATAGTCTTCAAAGCGAACACACAGTACCCGTTGTGCTTTACTAAGAGATTGTAATCCCAAACTAACGAAAATACTGTTATACGATCACTTTCTAAATGACAAAAAATATCGTCCTATGTTTAAGGCTATGGGAGCTTTGTCTTTGGCGATACACTGCATTTGAAGGTACATACAGATAGTCCTAAAGGCACATCATATTTAAATCTCTTATCTTTTTTAAAAATGAAGCGGGCCTTCTCTTCGTCAACTTTCTCGTATGAATACAAGTACATCATCCTCGTGGTGTTCATATGAACCGAGGCAATCAAAGAGTGACTGATATGCATCATTATCTAGATAACAAATTTACAACGAAAATCATATTGATGAAGAATACTGATCAGCGTTATGAATTCGATATTTTTGAAACATCATAATGTCTTGCCAGCATCATGAAAACTTCTGTTCTGTAGAAAACTAGCCTATGTGTAGGTAGGCCTATACACATGTTCTATGACTGCGTTGTTGGATGTGGTGCTAATACTGCTATAGGAAGTACCTCTTTGGATTATTGAATGAACGACGGCTGAAGATTGAATGAAGGACTAGACGCTTATATTTGATACAACTGACATAAACCATATTTTCTGTGAAGCAAATGCGTGTATCGGGCATCGGCGAGTAGTGAGGGGGGGGAGAGAGAGAGAGAGCGAGAGAGAATTAATGTTTAATATTGCTGAACGCGACGTTAAACCTTAATTATCTGTCTTTCTCTCTCTCCCCCTCTCTCTCTCGCACTACTCGCCGATGCCCGATACATGCATTTGCTTGACAGGAAAGACGGTTTATGTCAGTTGTATCCACATCTACGTGAGATGCGTGAAGTGAAGTACTCAAACCATTTTAATTAATTGTATTGCATCTATCTCATGCCAGGAATAGTAGAATGGTCAATTTTGAATTTTCGAAGTGGAGGTCCGCCACGTTTTCTCATGCGAATCGTGTATTTGTACATCTTCGTTCGAGCGGAACGATTCAACACTTATCAGCGTATCTCAGTCCGGTGATTTATGATGTCAGCGGCGCGACCACTCATATGAAAAGGCCCCTGAAATCGCGGGACGTATTCCTGATCCTACTTACCCCAGTGGTTGTCTCGGTCACATTGAGATCGTTGATTAAGATGCTCGCTGGTAATTGGAGCCTGACCACTTGGTACATTACTTTCTTCGTTACGTCATTGCAGGGAGAGGAATTTATGACACTGTACATACAGCTTAAGCTACCAGCGGCCATTCTACAAATATGAAGGCGAACTAAATAAAACATTGGTATCTCTTCCAAGCAATATGGAATGAAAACGGTGTTTGAATTGAACAAATGATGATTTATCAAACCGTTTTAAATGGATAAAGTTCGCCACAGGGCAGAATATATCAACGTTGAACGAGACAAGATGAAAACCAAAACGTGAGGGAATTCTTGTAGTTTTGATCGCGGCTAAAGAAAAAATCTTCCGACCAATAATATAATAGACTGTGATATTTATCAAACCCACAGCGCTTCCCGTGATCCTTGGTTGAATAGAAAAGCCACGAGAGGGTTTTTCCCGACAGAGTTTTTCCTCAACGAGTCATCAGGCGCAGTCACCTGAGAGTCGCATGCTGAAACTCCGTGACTTCATAGTTCATCATATTGGGGTCATTTTGAGCCTATTTACATGACCCCCCATGCAGAGGATCATGGGTAAATTGAAAATGGCGACCACGTGGGGTACCAAAAAGTGACTTTTTCGTCATATTTCTTCAAAATTTCTGCTTTTCCGCGATGAAAAGTCGACAAAAAGTATTTTATTTCACATCACATTAATATTTACCAATTTATCAGGCAGTTTTTGCGGAGAAATTTCATAAATAAAAAATTCGGAAAATCTGACCGAAAATCGACCAAAAATGCCGTAATTGAAATTGACGTCACTGCGACGTTACTGTGACGTCATCGAAGCGGCCATCTTGGATTTTTTGACATTTTCTGGTATAGCTTGACCCAAGGGTATGGTGTGGTAAATTTCAGCACCCTAGCGCAAGGGGTAAGAAAAATAATTAGGGGGCCATTTAACCCCCCCCCCTCCAAGGCCAGGATACTTCCCAAAAAGCCCAGGCCAGATAAGGTTAAAAGTTTAATAAGACTCGGCTATATCAATACGATTTTTAATGATGCAAGCATGAATTTTAATGAATCAAACAAAACGATCTTCTAAGAAATCGTGCAGAACTTGCAAATACAAAAGTTATCAGAGTTATTGGCGATTTCTTTAATAACTCACAAAATAATTCACATGGTCAAACATTTCGGACAATGGATGGTAAAAAACTATGGAGCCCTCTTGAGGGGAGTTCTGCACACCAACTGATATTTCTCTCTCCAGAGCAATAATGGCGCCAATGACATATGGCAATATATAAGTATTTAGGATTACGATGCGGTAATGTTCGGTACTGTGGGACACGTAAAATAATTCAAAATAATCTAATTTTAATTGAGAGTAAATGAATATCATACAAGCTATTTAACGTATTGTCATTTCAATAATATTTTCTAGAATAGAATATCACCCTAACTTAGAATCCGTGCCTCAGTTATTTAACAAGAATTGAAATTAAACAAGCAGAGAAAAGTCATCAATTTGTCATCTGTTACTTCAAAATTCAATATTTCCAAATCTAAGACGTATACAAACAAGCAGCCAGAGGATGCTAGGTCCCCCGCCGAAATGGCAGCAATATTTTTTAGCATTGTTGGTCTTAGGGGATATACATGAGGGAGGCAACTGCTGCTTCATAGGCAATGGATGTGGAAGGGTCTTTCTGCCTTGCCAAGTTTTAAGATCAACTCAGAACGATTGACTGAAAGTTGATTGCTTCTGTGATAGAGTTTCCATGCAGTGAAGCACCGAGAAGCATCCCCAAGTGACATCTCAAGGCATTATCTGCAAACCAAATTTGACGAGAAGCTGAAGGCATCCTCGACCTACTGCCCGGAAACCAAATTTTAAATTGCCACCAGTTGTCGCCACCTGTACGTGCAAGTGAGCGAAATGCAATCCCAAGCATCATCTCATGGCATGGTAGCCTACATGTATTAGCCTATAGTATCCTCTACAGGGGCCGGGCTAATGATCGGCTGATGCAGCAGCAACAACATTTTCCCAGTTAGACGGCAGATTTTGAAATCAAAAACGAGGCCGCGCTATGTCATCAGTCAACTGAGACAGTCACGTGGTTGTGTATGAAGATTGGGGTGGGTCTTATCTAATAGTGATCCAATGAAAATGCTCGTATTAGTTTAAAATGGCGGGGTCGAATGACCAATCACTGAACGGGAGACAGCTGGAACAGTACGTTGACACTGTCTGTTAATACAGGGGCGTCGGAAGCAAATTCAAAGTGGTACGACCACTATCATTGCACTTTAGGTGAGGATCCAGGGGCCGCCCAGGCCCCAGATGCTCCTGGGGTCTAGATCGCCGAAGAAGCGTTCTGAGCGATTTCTGGCGTCAATCAAAATCACTCTGCATTGAAGTGTATTTTTAGTTCTTTCCTAACCCTTTTACCATTGAAAACGCAATCGATGATGGTTTTCTGCGATGTTGAATTACACAAAATTGGGTATAGCATAGTACTGTATCCTAGGCACATCGTGTAGAAGTAACCGAGATGATGCATCGATAATGTATATCAAATTTTACATTGAGCATTTGAACAGTTTCAGAGATAGAGATCATTAATGATTTTACATAAATTAAAGATGGTTGCCCATCCTTCCCATCACTCAGAGGAACTAATGTGGTTATTCATTAATGCAAGTCTCTTCATACATCGATGCTGTAAATCAAGTTTCGTATAGAACATTTGAATGGTATCAGAGATAAACATCATTAAAGATTCTGAATAAATTAAAGATGGCCGCCAAGATTTCCGCCCAATCAGAGAAACCAGATCTGTCATTCATCGTAAGTCTCTTGACGCATCAATGATGTATACCAAATTTTCCACTGAGCACTCCAACGGAATCAGAGATAGATCATTAATGATTTTGCCTAAATTAAAGATGGCCACCAAAGGTTTTCAGTCAATCAGGTCCCAATTCAAAGTATCTGGATGTATTGATGATATATACCTACCTTCATATAAAACAATTGAATGGTAACCGAGATATGTATGCTATCATTATCGGTTTCGTATGAATTAAAGATGGCATCCAGGGTTCCCAGCTAATCAGAAAAGCCTGTTTGGTAATTCGTTGAAAGTTGCTTGATGTATCGATGATGTATATCAAATTTCGTATTGAACAGTTGAATGGTTTCCGAGATATGGATCATTATCCATTTTGCATGAAATTAAAGATGGCTGCTAAGGTTCCCACCCAATCAGGTCCCAATTCTATAGGCTTCTGGTCCTTGACTAGGCAAATAAGCATACCAAATTTGGAATTCATCAGCGAAACAGTTTTCCGGCTATCTCGCTCACGAACGGACGTACGGACAGACGGACGTACAAGATGATGACAATACCCCATGGCCAAAAATGGCCGAGGGGTAAAAACATGGGTCTGTGCCTGATAAATTTTAAGCCTTTTGGGGTTGCAACTCATTCATAGAAAGCTCCCTGTACATGAACAACTGCACTGACAACTGCATGCCATCATCTGTCAGTCTGAAGACCAGCAAGGTTGAATTCAGTTCAATTCAGGAAATTGATCATATGCACAGTGTGCACCCAAACATTAGGAACACAGTTGTAATTAATATAGTAATATACGTGTGTAGACAAATGATTCGTGCAGAAGCTTCAGGGTAAATCCTATGATGTGCAATACAATTATTTGTTAGCAAAATTGAAGGGAATGTTGTCCTTCGTTTAAGATGACACGAAATTCAAAAATCAGGGATTCAGTACTGCGGGGATTTCCCCGCCAGTTATTTCACATTATACTTCTGAAATAAAATATGGTTCATGCAAAAGCTTTAGGGTAAATCATATGATGTGGAATAGAATGATTTCATATAGCAAAATTGAAGGCCCATTTTGACTGGAACGGACAAGAAGAAGAGAAACTCAGTGGTGCCACCTTCAGGCAGATGTTGCTGAAATGCAATACGGACTGGCGTCCTGTTGCAAGGAATGCGTATTCCGAATTTCGGAATAACCCAACACAGCATTAGGAAGTTATCGCTTCGAACAGATGTACACGGAAAAAAAATCTATTTTGACCCAGTGGCGCCACCTTCAGGCCGATGTTGCTGAAATGCAATACGGACTGGCCTCTTGTCGCAAGGAATGCGAATGCTGAATTTCGGAAGAATCCAACAGAGCGTTAGGAAGTTATCGCTTCGAACAGACATGCACGGACGTACACGAACATCCACGGACTCAAAGAAGCAAGAACCAGTGGCGCTACCTTCAGGCAGATGTTGCTGAAATGTAATACGGACTGGCGTCTTGTCACAAGGAATGCGTATTATAATTTTGGAAGAATCCAACAAAACTTTAGGAAGTTATCGGTTCGAACAGACGTACATGTACACGGGCATCCACGGATGCAAAGAAGCAAGAACTAGTGGCGCCACCTTCAGGCAGATGTTGCTGAAATGCAATACGGCCTGGCCTCTTGTCGCAAGGAATGCGAATGCTGAATTTCGGAAGAATCCAACAAAGCGTTAGAAAGTTATCGCTTCGAACAGATATGCACGGACGTACACGAACATCCACGGACACAAAGAAGTAAGAACCAGTGGCGCCACCTTCAGGCAGATGTTGCTGAGATGTAATACAGACTGGCATCTTGTCGCAAGGTAAACATATTCCGAATTTCGGAAGAATCCAACAAAGCATTAGGAAGTTATCACTTCGAACAGACGTACACGGACATTCACGGATACGAAGAAGCAAGAACTAGTGGCGCCACCTTCAAGCAGATGTTGCTGAAATGCCATACGGACTGGTGTCTTGTCGCAAGGAATGCGTATGCCGAATTTCGGAAGAATCCAACTAAGCGTTAGAAAGTTATCGCTTCGAACAGACATGCACGGACGTACACGGACATCCACATACGCAAAGAAGCAAGAACTAGTGGCGCCACCTTCAGGCAGATGTTGCTGAAATGCAATACGGACTGGCGTCTTGCCGCAAGGAATCCATATTCCGAATTTCGGAAGAATCCAACAAAGCGTTAGGAAGTTATCGCTTCGAACAGACATGGACGGACACACGGACATCCACGGACGCAAAGAATCAAGAACTAGTGGCGCCACCTTCAGGCAGATGTTGCTGAAATGCAATACGGACTGGCGTCTTGCCGCAAGGGATGCATATTCCGAATTTCGGAAGAATCAAACAAAGCGTTAGGAAGTTATCGCTTCGAACAGACATGGACGGACACACAGACATCCACGGACACAACGAAGCAAGAACCATTTTAAAGTCCCGCGTTGCGGCGGGGGACAAAAAGTGAGACAGGAATGTTGACCACACCAGATGTAAAACAAACACCAAAAATAAAAAGTGTCCAGGCTGAATACATTTCGTAAAACAAGTGCAAAAGCGAATTCGATAACTTGACCGTTCTATTGTCAGTACACACCTTCATATAAATCCTATGGTAGGAGCATTTTCAGTTTCTATTTAGCATAGAACTTTTCAATTAGATATCTCTCCAGAAGAAAGGTTCACTGTTGGAGTAATAATATGAATATGATCATTTTTGTTCCTCAGGAGGTATCCGTACCATTAACGGGTATTTAATGATCTGTTAACACGGTGTGGGTTAAACACGCGTTCTTAACTCTTGTAATCTTGACACATTGCCGTTATAAGTTAGACACTTGGACGGTAGAACTGATCATTTGTCACAAGAAAATGTTTGAGGTAGGAATTGAGAAGAATTTAGAGTTGTGAACTATTTCTAATAAGCTTCGATTTAGGCCTCTGTACTGTTGATAGTTATGACATTTCAGCAAATTTAACTGTAATTGCATAGATACAGGTTCTATCTACCAAGGCATGCTTGTACACAATCAAGCTATATCCATCCCGAAACAATTTGACTTATAATTTGAACATGGAATATGTTGCATGGATATATATTGTATATCAGCATGCTTTGCATGATCATATGTTCAAGTTGCGCATCATCTACATGTATCAGACAGATTTTATATACATGTAGATACACCGGTACACCACGTTTGGATATCACGAGTTATTAACGAGTTATTTGTGGTTCATTTCATACGAGTTATTAGCTCATTTGTATGCGAACAATTATGTGAATAACTCGTTGATAATTCTAAGATGTTAACAGCGAGCTGTTGATACAAGTTATCGGTCCCCCTTTACCTCTTTTTATTTTTGAGGGGAGAGGGTTACATCTCGATTGAGCCACGGTGCCTGATATAGCGGAAATATGCAAATCAATGCGTACCTGTTGATGGAATGTCTCAACAAGCGAATGAAGGGAATGAATGAACCTGGACCTTCTCCTCTCGGTTCTTCTCTCAGTTCTTCTTCCAGGGGTAGTAAACAACGACGGAGCTCCATATGATGGGTAGCATTCAGGCAGGTGACGTTCTTGTCGAAATCTTTATCGTCAATAACTGAAACAGTAAAAATAATGACGTGATACATAATTATTCGAAGCAGGTGCGAGAGCAGCTAGTGGAGAAACAACACGAACTTCTGTATGGGGACAAATTTCGTACCGTTTTCCATGGCCAGGGTTCACATAAGTGATAATATAATCACCAGATTTAAATGTACTTTGCCTTATAGACAATGCTTGATTACACGAAATATCATTTCTGAATACCTGATGCCGAATGGAGACATATTCATTGGTATATTCAATTTGAGGTAATAAATTTCTTTCCACTCACGATGGCGACGAAGACAGACGGCCACGCCAGTAGCTCTCTGGTCTTTTTGTTTAGTTTTCAAAGTTAGAAACGTACATAGTTCATGTAGGAAATCAAATCTATTTCATGTAATTAGTCTATTAAAAGTTGGTGTCTGTGGTGGGGAGTAGAGTGTTCATTATTCCGATGGGCTGAGGGTAACCAGGTAAAAACAACATTAGAAAATAAAATGGTGGACGATGGCAAATGTCACTATCGTAGAAGTAGAACGAACGGTCGTTCTATCCTGTCCCAAACTGCACGCTAAATGTTGCAAAATGGATCAGATGAATCTATCTGTTATGAGCTTTGTGAAAAACGTTGTAAAAATGCTGTCGAAGAAACATATAAAGCCCTGCAATGTGAAATTTGTGCCGACTGGTTCCAGTGTTCATGTCAACAAGTGTCTGACAATGTCTACGACTTCCTCAGTACAGACAATTCATTAGTTCAATGGTATTGTTTGGACTGCAGTAAAGACGCTGAAAAGATACTACCAGAAATAAAATCAGATAAGTTAGACAGATAAATAAACAAATTGCTTATGGATAACAACTTCTAGTTTATTCAGGACGACGTTTCGATACAGGTACTAGTATCGTTCTCAAGTCAAGTTAGACAGGATGAAATAAATAGAATTGAATCAAATTTTGGATCAGAACCTGCATCGTATCAAGAACGAGGCCATTGTCGATGCAGATAAACAAAAAGAAAACTAAACTCCTCATTAGGAACCTTCTTCATTAGAACCCACTAGAAAATAATTAGAAAACAAACTACTGCGGTACGAACTAAAGGCACGAAGTGGTCAGGGCGAAAAGACTCACAAACTTCAAGTTGCAAAATTGTCTGGGTGAATCTGACTGGTGCCCTAGTCATACCACTCAAGCAGTAAATGTTAACTACACCAGGCCTGGGGTCACCCCTACCAAACTTCTATCCTTTCTTCGGAACGACAAAATAATGAATAATTAATGTCGGACTACACTTGTAGATAGAAATAAAATAAATGATGTCAATTTCTGCTGCCGCTCGATGTTCCCCACTCGAGAATATCTCCGATCCAATGGACTGTAGCTTACTGATTGGTGGATATTCCAACTAGATGTCGGTAGGTATTTCAACGCGGAATTTTCCTTAATTATTCCCGAATTTTTTATGGAAGCCAGATGTCTGGTCTCTGGGCTGGAGAAAGTTTGCCCCAGGAAGTAGTTTTGACTGCAGGCCAGGCTGACTTGTTTACAAAATGGTGGCGCCCTTGTACCAGGTATGAAAGCATACTAAAATGGGGGAAGAAACTGCTATTGAATCATCCGTATACATATTATCTAGATATGGTATCCTAATATATTTCGTTGTAGCATCGTATTGATCCAATGAAATCGTCGGAATAAAAGACAGCATAAATCACTTCCGCTCCTATAATCACTACAGCCAATAGAATCAACTTTTATGAAAAAGTATGCATGCATTACTCCCTGTCTGTACGAGACATGTCTCAGCCTTTCCGTGCTAAAAATGGGAGTTGAAAATGGTGTGGTGTCACATGTGGCCAGGCGTGGAATCGGTAACGCACGTGCACGTTGTCATTGGGGGGCTCTATTTCTACAGGACACAGAACATTTTATGGCGGAAGCGATTACTGCATGTCATACATATTTGATAACTGCATGTCATACATATTTCCAGTCGTGATTGAATGAACTGTGTATGAAATATATGATTTCGATATAGAATCGAAATGAATACGATATAGGATCAATTTATCTTGTATCTATACATAAAACATAATATGTATACGGATACAAATTGATCCAATACGGTATCTAAATAATTTGAATGGGGATACAAATTAATTTGATGTAGCATCGAAATAATTTTACGGATATAAAATAATTCGATATGATATCGAATTAAATTGTATGCAGACAGACAATAATTAAAGTCAACACACAAAACAGCTCTGTGATTGGGTAATAATATGTGTTCACAACAAATGCCGATTTTTGTCTTCTACGGCCTACCATATGCGTGAGACCTGGAAAATGATAATATGAAGCTGAATGAAAATTAGTTTCAACGTGGGTTGAAAGTAGTTTCCACATGCGTTGTAAGTGACTTTCCACGTGGGTGTAAAGCAGTTTCCACGTGCATAATGTAAAGCACTTTCCACGTGGGTTAATTGAAAGTGAATTTCCACGTGGGTATAAAGTACTTTCCACGTGAGTTGGAAGTCACTTTCCATGTGGGTGTAAAGTACTTTCCATATGAGTTGAAAGTGACTTTCCACGTGGGTTGAAAGTCTCATTCCACGTGGGTGTAAAGTAGTTTCCACATGGGTTAAAAGTGACTTTCCACGTGGGAGTGAAGTACTTTTCACATGCGTTGAAATTTTCCACGTGGATCGAAAGTGTCTTTTGGAAATAGTTAATAAGTGAAAATAAAAAACACTAATTAAAGTATAGAAGAATATTATGTCCCCTATGAGCCACCATAGTAACCAGCCGTCGTCCATAGGCAATGTTCCCGTCCATGATCGGCAGATATTCAAACACACGTACACTAAGCCCAGAGTACCAGTTCAGCCACCGCAAAAAAGAAAGCTCCCCCTCCCGTCTACGGTCACAGGGCATCCTTTCTAAGATATCCGTGGCACGGAGACAGTGGAATGGATCTAGTGGCACGGATCCAATGGTACGAGCCCAGTGACACGGACCCAGTGGCACGCTCGCAACCTGGGACACACGAACATTCAGAAGGGTGTACGGACGGACAGACGGACGAAGGCAACCTCGGGCGCATGGACGGAAACGCGCAGCCGGCTCCTTTAACAGTAGCAGCAAGACTGTAAGTTTGTTTCGAAATAGGGTGGGTGGCAGTGTAAAATTGATTCCCTCGAGTCACGTGAGCAAGGAACGGAGAGATCAGGAATCATGCAATGACGTGATTTGACCTCGTGAACGTTCAACCTTAAGAACTAATGACCCCCTGAACTTCATTGCCCCTTTGTCATCTAGATCCCCTTTGTTTCGTTGTTCCCTTGAACTCTGATCCTCGACTGCGAACATTCAGCCCTGTAAATTTTTAATATTGTGTGAACAGGATAATCAATATACACGCGCAGTTGCTTCACGCAATTCCAATTGTCATTCAGTTCAATACCGCCCTATGTAAGTGGTATATTATTCAAATATAGTCTCGCTTCGTCTACCTTTGAATAAGTAAACGTTTCCTTGATAGCTGTTGTATTGTTGTCAAGCCTATGATTCAGCTACGCATACCCTCAAGGCCAAATTGGACTCGGTCCAATATAAGGCCTTGAGTATATGTATGGGGGCTATGCGTTCTACATCGCTACATGCATTACAGGTAGCATGTAATGAATTTCCATTATATATTCGACGGAAATGGCTTACACTCAAATTTGCCCTGAAATTAAAAATATCTTCAGATAATCCTGCGAGTGAAACATTAAAAGAATCGTGGTATGATGCTTTTTTCACTAATATAGCTGTGAGACGTGCTCAACCATTTAGTGTACGGGCTAAACAATTATTTAATGAATTGAATATAGACAATTTCTCGCTGTCTAATTTATTCACTCCTCCATTTCCACCATGGCAATTAGTAAGTCCATTTATATCAGATGATTTACATAATAAAGTTCGAAAATCTGATCCTCAAATATATGTTGGAGGTATACACTAAAGAACATATTTTATCTAATTGGGGTGGGTATGTACATATATATACTGACGGTTCCAAATGCCCGGATACTGGTAGAACAGGGGCGTCCTTTGTTGTACCAGAAATGAAGTTTAGTTCATTTAAAAGATTGAGTGATAATATTTCTGTGTTCAAAACGGAACTTGTTGCAATTCTATGCTCTTTGCATTGGTTAAGAGATTTTAAACCTTTTAGAGCTGTTATTTTTACAGATTCTTTAAGTGCTGTGCATGCTATGCGTAATTTTGCATGGAAGAAAAGCTCTCCAATTTTATATGAAATATTGCATGTTATTACAACTTTATCTTATGCCGGCTGCACGGTGTGCCTCGAGTGGGTGCCTGGCCATTGTAATGTGTACGGAAATGAACTGGCTGACCAGCTTGCAAAAAAGGCTCTGCTTTTAAATGATATCGGCATCCCTGTTGGGCTGGATGTTGATGAGATTAGGATACCAGTGAGGTCCGGTTTCATTGATGTTTGGCAGGAGGAATGGCGATATTCAACAACAGGTCGTTTTTATTATGCACTTCAGCCTTGTGTTACTACTGGTAATATATCTCTTCCCAATCGAAGGGCTGAGGTGCTTATCTTCAGAATATTATCTGGTCGAATTGCGGTCAATAGTGTCTTACATAGTATGGCCAGGCACCCAACCGGTCTCTGTGAGACTTGTGACGTGGAGGACACAGTCCAGCATTATTTAATGACGTGCAGGCGGCATACTAATGAACGCCAAAGGTTATTTAATGAACTTTTACTTTTTGGTGTATTTAACCCAACCTTTGAACATGTTCTTAACCCAGAACGAAACAGAGATAAAGTTTTTAAGGCAGTTGCAAATTTTATGATACGCACTCGCCGATTCATAATTTTTTTCATAACTTAAAGTACATCATGCATATATATGTATATATATACATACATGTGATATACTTATTGATATTGTCTATATTATATTGGCCTTTTTAATGAGTTTTTTACTTTTTATTGAATTGGGTCGTTGTGATATTTATAAAGAACTTGCTGTTGATATTTGTGTACCTCTCCTCTTCGAAATCTTCTAACCTGCCTCGCCTTCTAATAATAATAATACTATCTGTATCGCCTTCTAATAATAATACTATCTGTGGAAGCTCTCTCTGCAACATCTTGCACAGATATTCAACTCTGTACTCTGCACAGATATTCAACTCTGTACTATTTATATGATCCTGAAAATGACAAGTTTTTTTTTTTTAAAGCAAACTCAACGTAAAGTCGTTGGCGTACATAGCTGCTTCGCAGCTGCACACGCCATCTAAATTTAAAATTGAATTGAATTGCTGTTGCATTGTCCGCGTGTGCTCGACTCAGGTCAACCTTTTTTTCTTTTATAGAGTCGGGTGTGTCTCTTGTCCGCTTACCCTCAAAGCCTATATGGACCAGCGGGGAATTGAACCGATCAAAAGAGAACCCCATGCCTGGTAGCGTGGTTATACTTTTAAAGAATCCTTAACCATATTTGCACACGTCAAAATTAGAGCTAGTAAAAAACTCCTTCAAACATAGAAAATGTTCTATATAATCATGTGTTTACATGTCTTAATTTTGACTTGCGAGACGACAACGCGCATGCGCATCTTTAATATATCCTATGAAAGCTATTGAATAAAAGACAATTAATTGAACATACTGGTGACGTAGCAATTGCGTCTTCAAAGTGGAATTTAGGTTATATATTCGGCATAGGGTACAGTTGTAAGAGTCAGCCTCCAGCCATAAGCAATATGGGTATCAGAAAAATGGAAATATCTCTAATGATGGCGTAGTATGAGAAACATACTGAACAGCATAAAGAAAAATAAGCGTTCAAGCTCAAGATATAAAGTATTAAATATTATTAATAAATTAGTAATATAACATTTCAACATAATATACATTACCATTCCACTCGTTCATACATAATTCATCCCTATGAAATCTACACCAATAACAAATATATCTCAATATTCCAAACATGGCATTCGGGTTTAAACAAATGTTCATAAGAGCATTAAATGCATAATGCTGGAGAGTGAGGATAGGATGTATGGAGGGTGGAATAGATAGAGGGAATGAGGGAGGGTGACATGTATGAATGTCGGGAGGACGGAATCATTGGATGGTGGGAGCGATTTTTGAGTGAGTCAGTATCTACATTCTATGAGCAAAGAAAAAATATTTATCATTCAAATTTCAGAATAGTCCTTTCCTTGTTTGATACTCTGTTAAATAGCTTCCTGGGAGTTAATGGAGACTTTGAAGCTGACTGAAAGTCTTCGTAATTTCGTTATAAATATAGCCCTTCCTCATCTCTTGACCATATTTTCCATTGTTGGAATATAGTCCCTCTTTGTCCTTTCACCCTATCAATCGTCGTTATAACTCGTATATACTGGTGTCTTCTCTAATCGATATCATCGCTATGCTTTTCCTTTAGAGAATCGAAAAACATATCTATATAGGCATTAAATTCAGTACACACCTAGCTTGCGTATTAGTAAATTGGTCTATGCTACTTGGATGAATGTTTTCTCCCTAATAACTTTCATCGTCTGAAAAGTACTTGCATTCACATCGTTCCGTCACATTCATATTCATAATACGATCATGGCCCTGCTCGAACTCATCTTCACTCCGTTTAAGTCAGGGTGGAGGGGACTTTGTCCATAACCCTATTCACGTATACACTGAATGACCTTTATCAACAGTACTTGACTTGGTGAAGGAAACTTCTATATTGGAGTTTGACTGGATATCATGGGTTGGTTGGCCTTATGCTAACGGAATTTTTGGATTATGCCCGGAAAATGTATTGTCGAGGCGCATGATACAGATCAACCTGCACGTTAACCAGAAACACATTTTATCATGCACATGGTTTACTTTTTGATGCCGACTAGCGTAAAATTGACCGTGTTTGACCCTCCCGTAAGACCCTTCCCTCTCTGACCCTCCACTCCTTCCAAGACCTTCCCTCATCTTGCCCTAACCTCCCATACTCTTCCCGACTCCTTAAGCTCCCGTCTGTTTTTGTCTGCAGTGTAAGTTGCCACAAAACAGAAAACACGTGTTCGTGGGATCGTCTGATATTGCGAAAAAGTTTTGCCCTGAAAGTTTGTGTCGTCTGTGTGCGGTGACTGTGAACATTTCTCGGAACATTTTCCAACTATTAACTGATCAACTGGCGAGTCACCCCCATGTGACAAAGGATTGAAGGCCGAGGCTATCTCAACTTGTGGCGCTGGCGGTTTGTTCGAGATGAAATGTTCGCTGTGTGCGGGGAACAGGAACAAAAACAGGCGAAAACACCAAACAAAGTTTTTTATTCTAATACACGAAAATGCTCGCTTTTTGCGTTGGGCTTAACAAAAAAACAAACAGGCCTGTTACTAAAAAATATTGTAAGACTAGCGTAACACCCGTGCCAAGGACGGATGAAGCTTTAAGTGTAGGTATGTACACTGCGGAATGTAGGCATATGTTTTTTAAATATATCAATTTCCTTTATCCACTTACATGTACTATCCACTTTCCTTTTTCAAATGTTCTTTTGTAGTGTGATATAGTGTTATGTAGAACCTCAACCAGAATATTACTGGTGCAGAACGATCAGTACTGAACCATTCAAACTAGCTAATAAATTTCATCAATTTGCTTCAATAAATGGTATATCAAACTGCAGTTGGATATTTTACAAAACCTCGCCCTGATCCCGTAGCTAGACTCTATCCCACCTCCCTCCCCAACGAAGTCTCTCTCCTCGTCACATAGAGATCTAATCAAAGATTCGCCACCTCTGATCCAATCAAAGATCCATTCCAAGACGACATTTTGTCTTACACGTGTTATGCTATTGTTAATTTTATGTTTGCGACCCATGCCCGGCGTTGAATGCCCTTATCAACTTTCTTCGGGTTTCATTCAATCGCCCCGACCCCATAGCTATCCCGTAGAAGATCCACGGCCTTCCGACTACAAAGGGCTCCCGGTCCCCAATTGGACCCCAGCTGCCAACCCAGCGACCGCGCAGGCATAAAAAGCACTGTCCCCTCTCCACTTAAACTTTGACCGTATAGTGATGAAAAATAAGCTATCATATGTAATAGCGTGTAAATGTCAATTTCCTGTTTCCTTTCTGTTGGTTCTAAGCCACTTTGCCCTTCGCTATATATATCTTAGCAAGGTTTAACGGCCTTCGTACTAAAAACCAAAAACAAGTGGCCACCATTTCGAAAGTTCTATTCTATTAGGTTGCTCACTGTGATTTCAATACCATCATGACGAAGTTTCAGGAGATATCAAGCAATGTGGCAGTACGCTGCAGAGAAACAAACGAGCAAATATGGACGGTTAGCAAAATCATATTAAGATGAGAAAAAAAAAGATGACAACGACTTTATGCTTCACTGCATTCGAGGAGAGCACGTGTGTTTTCTGTTAGGGACGTATTCGTTAGCTGTTGATAATCTAGAAGAAAATCGTGACCGTGACTCACAGTGTTCGAAAAGGCGGTACTTTGTATAATGAAGTGTCAAGAAAATTGCGCGTCCCTACAATAGGCGAACATGAGCAGAATATTTATTCAGGCGCGACATGCATGCACTCAAAACACCTCTTCTAGCATGCAGATAGATCAGTTAGGAAAGAAGTATAATACAGCAGTATGATGCCCCCAGTGTTCACCCATATCGTTCTGCCCAAGCCATCAGACCCGACATTCAATATTCAGCCGTCTACAGAAGAATTTCCGCGTCAATAATCGAAAGACTTATTCCGTACGACAAATAGCATTAATTTCAAATTTGCATTAAATGGAATATTACAAAAAGATGGTTTCCCACAAACTAAAGATAGCCCTAACGGCACATCACATTTATACCTATATCTCTATCAAAATGAAGCGGGCCAACTCTCTCGTCGACTTAATGACAAAAGAAATGATTACAAATTTCGACATCGTAAACTATCCCTTTCTGGACAGCAATATTCCAGTGGGACCTGCATATGGCGTATACATATGTCGACTAGTCGCATTTGCTAGAACCTGTGTTAAATGTGACGATTTAAGTCAACGTCACGAAACATTATTGCAGAAACTTATCAAATAGGGCTATACTACCAAGCGTCTCCACTCAAAGTTTCTCAAATTGGCGATACATATCGCATGCTGATAGCAAAATACAAGCGTAGCGTGCAAGATCTATGGCGTTATGTTACGTAGCTTGTGTAAAATTCCGCTTAGCCAGGGTCTAGTGGCCGCAGGAATCCATGTAGTTCAAGATCCTCATGGTGTTCATATGAACACGCTTAATCAAAGCGTGACTGAGATACATCATGCTGTACAAGAATTTAAAACAAATATCATATGGATTAAGAATACTGATCGGCGATACAGATTGGATATCTTTGGAACATCAAGATGACTTGCCGGCATCATTAAAAACTGTTGTCCGCTTCCCTCTTGCAGGAAACCAATCTTTGAAGTTTATACTATGATTGTCTTTTTCTAATTTAATGATAACTATGTTATATGTAATACGTAATAGGTTTTGGATTATGGATGCGTATATTCTGTAATGGACGACGGCTGAATAATGAATGACGGACCAGACGATTGTAATCCAATTATATATGACAGCCAGTCATAATGCGGTTCCTTAAGTGAAAAGCTTTTCATTGACAGGTATTCTTTATCCAAATGAAATTCCATGTCGTCTTCTGGAGTAAGATGTATGTCAGTCACGAATTGATTGCGTGTGTTCATTCAACATCATGGAGATGTAAAACACATGATATCGAATCGGTCCCTAGCCCCGTGTTAAGCGGAGCTAGACAAACGTCAGGAAGCGTAGTTCAGAAGATTTTGCAGACCACGATCGTGTTTCGCAGTCGATGTACGATATTCATTACAGAATTTGAGAAACCTTGAATGGAGGAGTTCGGTGGTATAGCCGTGTTTGACAAGTTTAGTAACTGCGATAATGTTCTGTGGCAATGATTTAACCATATCTGACTTGGGCTTTTTTGGACCCGCCCAGGCCTGGGGGGGGGGGCGAAATGGCCACCCCTAATTATTTGTCTCACCCCTTGAGCTAGGGAACTGAAACTTACCACATTATACCCTTGGGTCAAGCCGTACCAGAAAATGTAAAACAAATCCAAGATGGCCGCTTTGATGACGTCACAGTGACGTCATTTTCAACAAAAAAAATCGGTCAGATTTTCGGATTTTTTTATTTATGCAACTTCTCCGCAAACATTGACTTATAAATAAGTGAATATTAATTTGATTAATTTTTTCATCGCGGAAAATCAGAAATTTCGAAGAAATGCGACGAAAACATCACTTTTCTGGAACCCTACGTGGCCGCCATCTTGAATTTACTCATGACCTTCTGCACCAGGGGTTATGCAAATAGGCGCAAAATGACCCCAATATGATAAGCTATAAAGTCACGGAGTTAATTACAACACATATAAGGGAAGTGGGAAGAGGTGCCGACATACTGACTGCGTCACATGACTTCACAGAATAGTCTTCTGGTTAACCTATTCTAAAGCACATACCAAGGATGTAACGATTCGTGATATGTGTTGTATCTCAGGTACGCTTTTATTGTACCTGTTCATGTGGCAACTTGGATGATATGACCACACGGCCCCTAGCACCGGCATAAGCGGTATTAGATACAAATCTAGAGAGCTATGATGGAAATGCTCTGACAACTCGTATACTGGTAATTGGTGAGCTGTTTGGCTGTGACAACTCGTATATTGGAGATTGGTGAGCTGTATCGTCGTCAGATGTAAATCACGGCATTTAACACAAAAGACTAGTCTGTAATGCCCGATGTCGACCCAGCATCAACTTCCCACAAGTGCCAACATATATCAAAGACCAAAAGGTCTGTACAGGGGGCGGGCCTCGGGGACGAAACGTCCACCAGCAGAATCTCGCCAGAATCTCGCCATATGTCGTTCCGAAGATAACGCAGAAAGTTTGGTAGGGGGTCCATTTTGCCCCCCCCCCCATGCAGGCCTGAGGGGGTTAAATCGTCACACTTTGCACCGGGTCTAGCAAATACTAGATTGCAGATCATTCTAGAATGGACTGAAATTAGAAACTAGATGCAATCTATTGTATAACAATTGGTGACAATATCAAATCTATTAGATTAGAATTAGGGACTAGATACAATTTATTTGATTAGAATTAGAGACACTATCCAATCTATTATATTAGAATTAGATGCAATCTATTTGATTCCAATTAGGGACAATATCTAATATATTAAAATTAGGGACTAGATCCAATCTAGCGGATTAGAATTACGGACTAGGTCCAATCTATTACATTTTAATTAGGGACAATATCATACCTATTTGATTAGAATTAGGGAATAGATGCAACCTATTCGATCTATGTGAAATTTGGCAACACAATATATCAGCAGCATATAGGTATTCCAATGGGTACTAATTGTGCACCCCTGTTGGCTGACCTGTATCTGTTCTCTTATGAATATGACTATATGCAGGCGCTTTCAAAAACCGATCCATTCAAAGCCCGTTCCTTCTCATTCACCAAACGCTATATAGACGATCTTCTCGCTGTGGATAATCGCTATATAAATGACGCAGTGAAGGATATATATCCACCTTCACTGGATTTGAAGGAAACTACAGATAGCCCTACAGGCACATCATATTTAGATCTATAACTCTATAAAAATGAAGCGGGCATTCTCTCTCGTCGACTTTATGACAAAAGAGATGATTACAATTTCGACATCGTAAACTATCCCTTTCTGGACAGTAATATTCCAGTGGGACCTGCATATGGCGTATACATATCTCGCTTAGTAGCATTTGCTAGATCCTGTGTTAAATGTGACGATTTTAATCAACGTCACAAAACATTGTTGCAGAAACTTATAAAACAGGGCTATTCCACCAAGCGCCTCCACTCAAAGTTTCTCAAATTTGGCGATACATATCGCATGCTGATAGCAAAATACGAACGTAGCGTGCAAGATCTATGGCGCTACGTTTCGTAACATGTGTCTAATTCCGCTTAACCCGGGGCTAGGGGCCGTATGAGCCCATGTACTTCAAGATCCTCATGGTACTCATATGAACAGTCACAATCAAAGCGTGACTGAGGTACATCATTTTTAGATGACGACTCTATAACGAATATTATGGATTAAGAATACTGATCAGCGATACGGATTTGATATTTTGGAACATCATGATGTCTTGCCGGCATCATTGAAAACTGTTGACCGCTTCTCTCTTGCAGGAAACAAGCCTATGTTTATGTATACTTTTGTCTTTTTGAATTTGGTGCTAATACTGTTATATGGAAATGGAATAGGTCTTTGGATTATGGACGCGGATATTCTCTAATGGACGACGGCTGGATTATGAATGACGGACTAGACGCTTGTAATTAGCTACAATATCTAATATATCAGATTAGAATTAGGGACTAGATTCAATCAGTTAGATTAGAATTAGGGACTAGATTCAATGTAGTAGATTAGAATTAGATATCAGATCCAATATATTGAACTAGAATTAGAGACTAGATACAATTTATTAGAGTAGAATTAATATGGACTAGATACAATCCATTCGATTAAAATTAGCAACAATATGTATCAGATTTGAAATTAGGGACTAGATCCAATCAGTTAGATTAGAATTAGGGACTAGATTCAATGTAGTAGATTAGAATTAGCGATCAGATCCAATATATTGAACTAGATTTAGGGAATAGATCCAAGTTATTATATTAGAATTAGGGACTAGATCCAATTTATTATATTATAATTAGGGACTAGATCCAATTTATTATATTAGAATTAGGGACTAGATCCAATTTATTATATTAGAATTAGGGACTATATCCAATCAAGTAGATTAAAATTATTATCTTGATCCAATCTATTAGATTACAATTGGGACTACATGTAGGTCCAGTCTTGTGGATTAGAATTAGGGGCAAGGTCCAATCTGTTAGAATTGAATTATGGACCCTATATAATAGAAGCTATTGCCACAGAACATCCAGAACTAAGATCCAGTCTATTAGATTATGATGAGAGAGGTTGGAGTTAGGAACAAGATCTAACCTATTATATAGAATAAGGTACTAGATCCATTCTATTAGATTAGAATTAAGGACTAGATCCTAACTTTTACATTAAATTCGGGACAAGATTCAATCTCATATGTTAGAATTAGGAGATAGGTCTAATCTGTTATATTAGGATTAAGGACTAGATCCAAACTATTATATTGGATTTTCAATGTAATCAATCAATAATAATGACTTCATTCATGTGAGAATCTTACATACAGGCGATGTGGTCAATATTTGATACAGGAGTTATGTCCACATCATTTAATATGATCAGCTTACCTGCAAATACTATCCCACAGCTCCGTCGTATTCTCATACTGCAAGGGATAGTTGCCGAATCTGTCTCTAAGTATATCCGTGGAGCGTAAGTTGTAAGGACTGAATGTTTCCTGATACCAGACCCAAAATAGATCCCCACAAAATTGGCCATATCGTTCGAGGTTAAAAAGAGTAGATCCTTTTCCGCAACTAGTTTGAAGTGCTTCCAGTTGAGGATTAATAGGCCTGGACTGACACTGTATACCTATTAATAGAAAACAAACAACTATTAATTACGGATACACTGTCTGTCAATAGTTTACCATATCTGCTGATCCATTTTCATAAGAAGTTTATCAACCCTATCTGGCCTGGGCGATTTGAGGTGTACCGCAGCCTGGAGAGGGACGGAAAGTGCCCCCCTATATATTTTCGCTACTGCTAATGCTAGAGGGCTGAAACTTACCACACTATATCGTTGGGTCAAGCGTTACAAGAAAATGTAAAAAAAAAATTCAAGATGGCCTCCATGATGATGTCACTGTGACCTCATTGTCAAAAAGACCATTTTTGGACGATTTTTCGGTCAGAATTTCCGATTTTTTGTTTGTTTTTTTTTCTTCGCATAAACTGCATGATAAATTAGTAAATAATAATCTGATATGAAATAAAATAGGTTTTACCCACTCCTCCATACAGAAAAATAAATCGAAGAAATATCACGAAAACATCACTTTTCTGGTACCCCACATGGCCGCCGGGGTGTCATGCAAATAGGTTCAAAATGACCGCAATATGATAATCTGAAAAGTCACGGAGTTTCAGCTCTCAATTTTTTGTCGTTCCGGAGATAGGAGCAAAAAGCAAAAGGGGGAGCGGAAAGTGCCCCCCCCCCCCCCTCGGCCATAAAGAGTTAAATTACAAAAGTCAATAAAATAACCTTAATCAGTGTGCCCTTGATGTATCAATGGACACAAAAAATCAGGAGTTTTAACAATTTCATGATTTTGGGGTAGCAGTGAGCTTGACCTTCGACCCACATTTTAATACGTAGCACATTGTGTCCTCCGAATATATCTACTTGCACAAAACAAAACGTTATTTTTAATATTTCCTGATTCTGGGGTCATGGTGACATTGACATAAATTTTGGTACACGACACAATGAAAGAATGGACACAAAAATCCATGATTTTTAACAATTTCTTGATTTTGGGGTCACAGTGACCTTGACCTTCGACCTTGACCTACATTTTGATATGTAACACATCGTGACCCCCTAATATATCTAATGGCACACAAAAAGTATTGTTTAAGGATTTCTTGGTTCTGGGGTCACAGTGACCTGACTATTGACCTTGACCTGAATTTTGGCACATAACAAATATTCTCCCCTTAATATATCGATCGACACAAAAACAAATCATGATTTTTAACAATTTCTTGATTTTGGGGTCACAGTGACCTTGAATTTTGACTTTGAACTACATTTTGGTATTTGATACATTGTGACCCCCTAATATGACACCAACAAAAATATTTCAATAAATTGCGGATTTTGCGGTCACAGTGACCTTTGACCATGACCTAATTTTTGATACGCGACACTTCATTTCCCCCTATTGAATCCACTCACAATTTTTTTTTTTAGGCAACAGTGACCTTTGACCTTCGATCTCGACCTCAATTTCGGTAGGCGACACGTCGTCTTCACCTAGTGTACCCACTCACAAAAAACTGCAACTGTGGATAGAAAACGTTCACGGATATAGACCGGGCACGAACATTTCAGTGATTTCCTGTTTTTTAGGCCAGTGACCTTTGACCTCTGAACTTGACCTTCATTTTGGTACGTGACCCATCGTCTACTTGTTGGGTATCCACTCACCCGACTGAGTGAGAACTGTAGATAGCAAACTGTCCTAGATATAGACCAGACACGAGGGTCGGACAGACGGATGGACGGACACTCGGACGGAAACCGCCATCACATAATACGTCCGCCTTTTTGTCGGCCGTATAAAAATCAAAAATCTGACCGGAAAATCGACAAACAAAATGGCTCTTTAGAAATGGCGTCACTGTGACTTATAAATCGTATAACATATATTTTTGGGGAGAAATGCTATTTCTCAAAATACCTGAAATGTATGTATAACCCTAGTTTGCTTCTCATATTTATAAATTCATTGTAATTGGATTCATGGGGACGCTTCCTTATAGAAGATATATCATCTATTATGTTCTGTGCGTAAATTGTTGACTTCAAATAACTCTCTAAATATTTTCCTACGAAGTAGGCTACAGATCGCAAATTGTCCGGTAATGAGTGAGTCAGTGTAGTCAGTCAGTCCATCCGAATCCTTTCGTCGGCAAAATAAGGAGAACCGTTGACATTATAACCTTGATTTTTGGCATGAACGTGCATTAGGGCATTGTTACCAGCAAGTTCTGAGCTGACCGAATTCTCATGAAAATTTGATTTATAATTATTTTTATTATTATTTATTGATGGCTCAGCGAGTGCACTGTCATGCCCATCGGGAACCCTTGGCTGTAAGTTTCACTGTATATATAACACAGTACAAAATCTGGTGGGCTATGCCATCCGTAATTGTTTTTATGAAATAGGAAATGCTAATTTTCCATCATTTGTTAGTGCATTTATCTACACTGCTATTACCAACTTGCCAGCCTCAATACACACAATCCAGTATATTGTTATAGATATATGTAAACTGTGGCCTTTAACGTGTATCCTATTTCACATCCAAACATTTCATCACAGGCCACATCAGGCTACAATTTCAGGTCAAATTGTCCACTGATGGTGAAATATCCTACATCAACCAATTAAGTCAGCCTGGTGCAATAACCCAGCAGAAGAAAGAAAGATGTGGTATCATCCTTCAGATTAGTCTGTGTGAGCAACAATGATAAAAGTTTACTGAGGGTGAAACAAAGCCATGACGGCATGTTTAATGGGTCTTAATTTATTTTCTTTGGGTAGAATTTAACTAGATAAAGTAACTTTGATCATGATGTGAAAATATGAGCACATACTTTGAGATTTTGTTTGTACCGCTTGAATATTGACTATATATCACACTGGGATATAATTTAAACAAAAAATTACATGTGTAAACAAAATATGTCTAAATTTTTCTTGTCATCTCAAATCATGATCCATTTTGATTCCTTGATTAGGGGATACAGAATCACTGCCACGGAGTGTGTTGGTGTGTCACAGCAATGCAATTCCGATTCACACAACGAAGCTGAGGTGGTTTAATGTTTATCAATGAAGAAAATCACCGACCAACCGTCATAGAATATAATGTGAAACAAGAAAACCGGAATAGTACATTCATCAGATTGCCGATACCCAAAATATGTTGTCTCATATATCTAGATAACAACGTCATGTAGAGACGCTATTTATTCGTCTTTGCGCCGGTTATGCTCAGGAGAATGACATAGAATCATTATTATCTTGTGCAGAGAAGGTGTTGGTCTTGAGTTGAATTACCGTAAACCACATAAATGCTACCTTTCTACTATAGTGCTATATATAAAAAAATGTTGTACTGTTGGGAAAATAATGCGATTCAAAAAGTTGTTTTGATCCTGGACAAGAGCACTGAAAACCATTAAAGAGATGTAAATGCATTTTCACACGTAAAGCTTGAAATCTACTGAACTTTTTATTATTCAATCTGTTTCCTTCAGTTAAAAAATTGTAAAATTAAATCGACGATCGTTAGTTCTGAGCTGACCTACTTTTGATGAAAATGTCTGGTGATTTTTGATGAAAATCACTGGCGATTCTGACTTGGGAGGTGCCGATCTTAATATAGGCAGGATTTCAACTGGGGGTGGGAATTTCCAAGAGTTCAGTTCGCGTTCGAGTCCTAATAATGCCTACTCTACTTCGTAGGTCCTGTGACGCTAGTCACACTGCTCATGTTTATAAATGTGTCTTCGAGAAACTGGGCTGAGGGGATGGGAGATTTGAAAAACAAGCTTTATCCGCCATAAGCCAAAATAACATAGAATGCACAGTTTCAGATCTAACAGGTGAGTGTGAGTGAATAGGGTTTAACGTCGCTTTCAACATTTTTTCATCTATATCACGACGGGGAAGGGAAGGGAGGGGAGGGGGAGGGGTAGGGATACCTACTTGTAACAGAGCAGATCTAATGCTGCCATTTTATAGTGCTGTCCCACTGAAATATCATGCCGTAGGCAGACATGACACCCCACTCAGTCACATTATACTAACACCGAGCGAACCAGTCCTTGTTCTATCCTCTTAATGCTGAGCGTAAGCGAGGGAGCAACAAGTTCCATTTTTCAAGTCTTAGGTATGACGGCCTGGGATCGAACCCAGTACCTACCGCTTACGAGGCCGACGCTCTAACCATTAGACCACCGCAGATCTAACAGGTAACAAGCCAACCATTACAGGTCTATCATATGTTAATTTCCCCAATATGCAGTCTTCATTTGCTATGCGATAAATTTAGTCAGATTGGAATGCCGGTGAAAATAGTGTCAAACATCCAGCTCGTTGATCGTTCAACTTCTGCCCAGCCACCAATGTTTCGGTTTCGGTTGAATGCTCCCGTCAACAATCGCAGATTTGCTGTACATTGTTCAGCACAGTATAAGCTGTGGTCTTCTCGTGCAGATTTAGAACTTGCATGTACAAACCGTGAACGCATATATGTGCGTAAGACGTTTCTGGGGTACAGAAAAAAACGCTAGCCGGGGGCCAATATCTAAACAATTTATCTATTATATATAAACTTCACATTAGGCAACTCACAATTAAGAATTTGTTCAATATTAGAGATGGACAGAAGCGTTAGATGCGACATTCAGTAGCCAGCCGTTGTTTATGAAGAATTCCCGCATCCATATTTAAATTGAACGACCGTCTTCATCAGGCAATCGTTAAATTCCTATCGTCACCGCTATAAGTTCTCTTAATCTATTTCCAAGTTGTTTCTTGGGCGTTGCCAGTCACTCAAATTTTGATTGTGGAAGTTCATGTCGAAAAGAAACAACTCGTGTACGATATTCCTTACATGCAGTTATTCACCATTTTGATCGATGATTTTGTCAGTATTGTAAATGTGTAATGTTTAAATTATACGGCCTAGTCTATTCTATGACGATTCACATCCCTGGTAGTCCCAGTCGTCAGCTGCCCAGAAGTCGGAAAATATCTGTTGGACCTTATTTGATGTCGTCGGTTTCCACGAACAATAAAATACATCGTATCTATATTCTCTCGCCTTAATGCTGAGCCCCGATTTATACGAAATTATTGCGCACATTATCTGCACAGAAGACCGTAATTTTGAGACATCTCTGGCGATTTGAATTATTTGTAACGGGTCATAAACAAGCGCCAGATTGTGTCGACTAGTATCTGAAAGTGTATTGTTTCTTGAAACGTAGATCATATGCATTTGTAACCACATTTACGATTATTTACAATCACGGAATTTGGAGTTCAGTCCTGGTTTTTGGCAAAGATGGTTTTCCTTAAGGTGTTGATATTATTATCAGTTGCAATAATATTATTATTATTATCAGTTGCAATAATATTATCATTATTATCAGTTGCAATAATATTAATATTAGTATCAGTAGCAATAGTATTCGACCGTATAACATAGCTCATCCGTGTCAATCTATCTCTCTCACGATTGGATTTTTAGTTGGGCATTGGTCATAAAATGATGCCGAACAATAATCCGATGTTCCCCCAACTTCTGCTTTTCCTACATATCCCCCCTTGTACCAGTTTAGTACACTAATAAATAGTAGAAACTATTCTCAGGTGATGAAAAATACACGTTAAATATGTGCAGCTACCCCTGCATAAACAACACAGAGTAGGATTTATATGAAATAGTAAAAAAAACCTCCACAAAGAACAGGTTTAGCTTGCAACAATTTCAGCTAAGAATAATTTCATCTATGATCCTCAGTGGGCGAAAGCTTGACACTGTTGGAAAAAGTATGAAATACGAAACTCACCTATTGCAAAAGACAGAGCAAGTAACAGCTTCATCCTGAAGTGAAGAGAGAATTCATACATCGTCCGGCGCGTCCTTCTGTTATCACTAAAACATGCATATTATGTTTAGAACAACATCATTGTGAAGCGGATGTCATTCAGATGACGAATGCGTATGACCTACTTCTCGTATTCACGCTGGTGTTGAAGGATGAACGTTTTTTCTTCTTTTCACGTACGCCTTTCTGAGATCTATTGTATCGTCGTACGGACAGCACGCGTCAACTTTTCTGGCCATCGGACAGTTTCAAAATACTGGGGTCGTTTTATGTGTTTCTTCCAGTTGAAAATTCACATTGCAATACACGCACAAAAATCAAATGTTCATCAGTTATACACCACGCCCCGTTAGTGCCACAATAAATGAAAACTGAGATCCAGTAATCCGTTACAACGAATTACGTCCAATAATTGATTATAACGAATATTTAACCCTATCTGGCCTGGGCTTTTTGGGACCTGTCCAGGCCTGGGGTGGGGTGGAGGGGGCGAGGGAAGCGCCCCCCCCCCCCTAATTATTTTTCTTACCCCTTGAGCTAGGGGGCTGAAACTTATGACACTATACTCTTGGGTCACGCTCTACCAGAAAATGTAAAAAAATCTAAGATGGCCGCAGTGACGTCATTTTCAAAAACGGCAGTTTTTGTCGATTTTTCGGTCAGATTTTCCAAATTTTTTATTTTTGCAATTTCTCCACAAAAACTGCATGCATTATAAATTAGTAAATATTGATGTGATGTGAAATAAAATAATGCCCACTTTTCATCGTGGAAAAGCAGAAATTTTGAAGAAATATGTCAAAAGCATCACTTTTCTGGTACCCCACGTGGCCGCCATCTTGAATTTACCCATGATGCTCTGCTCGGGGGGTTATGCGAATGACCCCAATACGATAATTTATAAAGTCACGGAGTTTCAGCTCCCTATGTTTTGTCGTTCCGGAGATAGCGCAGAAAGTTTGGTAGGGGGTGGGTGGGGGGGGGGGCATAATGCCTCCCCCTAGGCCAGATAGGATTAAGATTCAATATTAATTCATTATAACAGACTGTGTAATCCGTTATATCGAATTACAGATCCGCTATGACCAGTTATTTAATTCCTTATTACAGAATAAGTAATCCATTATAACGAATTACATAATCCGTTTGAACGGATTACCTAATTCGTTATAACTGATCTACAAGAAAATGTTTATGGCCTCTGACTCCATAATAATATTATAATATGGATCAAATTACTCGGTGATCGAGTGGTCTATGCTGTACTCCGATTTCCTCCACCGTCCAATCTGTCTGTCACCATATGAGTGAAATAACCTTGAGTGTGACATTAAACCGCCCCACCCCCCTTTACTTAGTTATGTAATGCCGAGCAAATTTTGAGTTTTAATTTCATAGAGTGCCTCCAACGAAGCAACGGTATTGAAGCATTGTTTGGCTCATTAACGTTAGTGCTGCTCTTTGGATAGATAATTTCCATTATGATCATTTATCGTTAAACAGTGTTGATATTTCTGTGTGAAGGCAGCACTGACGCGGAATTTTATTTTTGCATTTGGACACTTCTGCAGCTTTGGTAAAATGAAGATGCTTAATCAATAGACTCTTTACGTATGTACTAAATAATAAACCTTCGGGGGTGGAACGGGAAACACATTTAAAAAAAAACATTGCTTTCAATAAACTACAAGTATCATCAGTGACAACTATATGTACCGGTACATGCTGCGACTTTCCCTGGAGATTTGCAAACAGTTACGCTTCTAGTTAAGGTCAATATATAACATTCGACCGAATGATAGGGGATGTTAATTGAATGATGGTGTCTTCGCATCAGTCTTCGTGTATAAGCGCTTTACTGCTATCAAGTGTAGCTGATTAGGAAAATCTTAAGGGTTTCAGGTAGCGTTCAAAATTATTCTAAATATGATCTCTGCTTAAATGGTCCTTATCTTTGGGAATGGTACTATACATGGTACTGAACCAAGAAGTTGAAACATTTTTAGGTTCGTCTGAGCCCCATTTATATCATCACTCTGAATCTTTCTGGCACAAGACAAGTTTTAAACACCACTCTTCTCACTGTTGTTTCCTTCCTCAACTTGTATCCTATAAACTTGATATGTGCGTCATTTAAGAATAATTTGTCTCTATATCCATCAACCGCGCACTGATATCGGAGATCAATATAACTCGGTGCCTGTCTTGGGGGTGCAGTCTGTAACTTCTTATGGCATTTCGACCATCTCATTTATTTCACTATTCTATTTGCTATTATTATTCACAGATTACCTTTTACGTGACAAGGGACAAAGTCAATGATGCTGCTGGGCAAGTCCTCTAATGCCTTACGAGTACGTGATGGCCCCAACTGTAGGCTGGGTTGGATATGGGACATCATATACATCATTCTGTAGATGACGACTTTACAGCGAATATTATCGATTAAGAATACTGATCAGCGATACGGATTTGTTATATTTGAAACATCATGATGTCTTGCCGGCATCATTGAAAACTGTTGACCGCTTCTCTCTTGCAGGAAACAAGCCTATGCTTATGTGTACTATGATTGTCTTTTTGAATTTGGTGCTAATACTGTTATATGGAATACGGAATAGGTCATTGGATTATGGACGCGGATATTCTCTAATGGACGACGGCTGAATTATGAATGACGGACTAGACGCTTGTAATGTGTACATTCATCGTTGTGTTGTTGAAAGGCAACCAAAACAGCGCCATGTAAAATCTTCTTGCCATCGACAGTGCCTTCGGCGAAGTCAATATTGTCTGCAGCGAAAAACACTGTTTGCCCCTCAAGCAAAGTTGGTGGTATGTATACACCATTGGTGTTTGACATTCGTTGGATAACAGCTTCAGCTATCTGTGTTTCCAGTTTCAAAAGTCCAGTGTAATCAACACCAACACTGATTGCGTGTAGGAATGCCACCAGCCGCTTGCTGCGAATGAAAGAATGGACCTTCAAACCCACACCAAGCACGTGTTCATTTTCGTGAGAGGTTGAAAAATGCTTGAAGGAAGATTCCATCTTTCTTGGCTTGTAAGTTATCTGCTTCTATGACTTGACCTCATATATCATGGTCTGTGCAACGTTGAGATTACAACACATATAAGGAAAGTGGAAAGAGGTGCCCATATACTGACAGAGCCACATGACTTCACAGTATAGTCTTCCGGTTAACCTATTATAAAGCACATACCAAGAATCTAACGATTCGTGATATGTGTTGCATCTCAGGTACGCTTTTATTGTACCTGTTCATGTGGTAACATGGATGATATAACCACAGGGCCCCTAGCACCGGCTTAAGCGGTACCAGATACAAACATTGAGAGCTATGATGGAAATGCTCTGACAACTCGTATATTGGCAATTGAGGAGCTGTTTCACTGTGACAACTCGTACACTGGGGATTGGTGAGTTGTATCGTCGTCAGATGAAAATGACGGCATTTAACACAAAAGGCCCGATGTCGACCCAGCATCAACTTCTCACAAATGCCAACATATATCAAAAACCAAAAGGTCTGTACAGGGGGCGGGCCTCGGGGACGAAACGTCCACCAGCAGAATCTCGCCATATACAGGTAAAAATTACAACGCATATAAGGGAAGTGGGAAGAGGTGCCAACATACTGACAGAGCCACTTCACAGTATAGTCTTCCGGTTAACCTATTCTAAAGCACATACCAAGAATCTAGCGATTCGTAATATGTGTTGTATCTCGGATACGCTTTTATTGTATCTGTTCATGTGGCCACTTGGATGATATGACCACACGGCCCCTAGCACCGCCTTAAGCGGTATTAGATACAAATCTAGAGAGCTGTGATGGAAATGCTCTGACAACTCGTATATTGGTAATTGGTGAGCTGTTTCGCTGTAACAACTCGTACACTGGTGAGTGGTGAGTTGTATCGTCGTCAGATGAAAAGGACGGCATTTAACACAAAATACTAGTCTGTAAGGCCCGATGTCGACCCAGCATCAACTTCCCACAAATGCCAACATATATCAAAGACCAAATGGTCTGTACAGGGGAATGGTCACCAGCAGAATCTCGCCATATACAGGTAAAAATTACAACACATATACCGGAAGTGGGAAGAGATTCCGACATACTGACAGAGCCCCATGACTTCACAGTATAGTCTTCCGGTTAACCTATTCTAAAGCACATACCACGAATCTATCGATTCGTGATATGTGTTGTACGCTCTTCATCCTATGAGTACGAGTCATCCTATGTATGGCATCGGATCTGGTAGCCAGAGGGTCGTCTAGCATGTCGATGTGAGACCCTTCTAGTATCCACTTCACTAAATTCAATAAGAGACTAAGTACATTTTCTTTCTGAAGGGATCCATCAAACACTGGTGACTGTTCCTGGGCTTGAAATATATTCTTCCGGACGAGTTTTGCACAGTCGAACACTTTTGGCATATCTATGCTGGCATCAGGCTTTGTAGCTGCTGCTTTCACAGCTGCGTCTTTCGCAGACTGAGAGTATACAAGTTCAGACTGTCTTCTCGATGGTCTACTGAAGTCAATGTCCGTCACGCTTTCTTTGAGTTTTGTCTTCAGGCCTTTCAAGGTGAATTTCAAATTTGTCACTCCATGTCGTTGCAAGAGACTTTGGTATCTTTGCAATAATTCATCCACTGAAATAACAGCACCACCAGCTAGGGCACAAAAGAATTCGCAGTCTGCAGCAATTATCCTTTCATTTCTATCTTTCTCATCTGGTAATTCTTTCTGCTTTTGTTTACAACATTTCCCCCGAAGAACATATGTAATGTAACAATAGCGATAGTATTTGATATCTATGGCTCTAGCATCATTAGGAAAAATCGGCTGAAGCTTCACTTTCCAACGGTCGCTATTGCTGTTCTGCACTACCTCATTTATCTTTCTCCCAACATGAAAGGAGCACACTTCATGCAGTTGTCCAGCTGTCTCTGCTTTATCACAAAATAAGCAAAGTTCCTCTGTATGCAGTTTGCTTGTTGATCTGGTGAAGTTTGCTTGTTGATCTGGTGAAGTTTGCTTGTTGATCTGGTGAAGTTTGCTTGTTGATCTGGTGAAGTTTGCTTGTTGATCTGGTGAAGTTTGCTTGTTGATCTGGTGAAGTTTGCTTGTTGATCTGGTGAAGTTTGCTTGTTGATCTGGTGAAGTTTGCTTGTTGATCTGGTGAAGTTTGCTTGTTGATCTGGTGAAGTTTGCTTGTTGATCTGGTGAAGTTTGCTTGTTGATCTGGTGAAGTTTGCTTGTTGATCTGGTGAAGTTTGCTTGTTGATCTGGTGAAGTTTGCTTGTTGATCTGGTGAAGTTTGCTTGTTGATCTGGTGAAGTTTGCTTGTTGATCTGGTGAAGTTTGCTTGTTGATCTGGTGAAGTTTGCTTGTTGATCTGGTGAAGTTTGCTTGTTGATCTGGTGAAGTTTGCTTGTTGATCTGGTGAAGTTTGCTTGTTGATCTGGTGAAGTTTGCTTGTTGATCTGGTGAAGTTTGCTTGTTGATCTGGTGAAGTTTGCTTGTTGATCTGGTGAAGTTTGCTTGTTGATCTGGTGAAGTTTGCTTGTTGATCTGGTGAAGTTTGCTTGTTGATCTGGTGAAGTTTGCTTGTTGATCTGGTGAAGTTTGCTTGTTGATCTGGTGAAGTTTGCTTGTTGATCTGGTGAAGTTTGCTTGTTGATCTGGTGAAGTTTGCTTGTTGATCTGGTGAAGTTTGCTTGTTGATCTGGTGAAGTTTGCTTGTTGATCTGGTGAAGTTTGCTTGTTGATCTGGTGAAGTTTGCTTGTTGATCTGGTGAAGTTTGCTTGTTGATCTGGTGAAGTTTGCTTGTTGATCTGGTGAGTTTGCTTGTTGATCTGGTTTGCTTGTTGATCTGGTGAAGTTTGCTTGTTGATCTGGTGAAGTTTGCTTGTTGATCTGGTGAAGTTTGCTTGTTGATCTGGTGAAGTTTGCTTGTTGATCTGGTGAAGTTTGCTTGTTGATCTGGTGAAGTTTGCTTGTTGATCTGGTGAAGTTTGCTTGTTGATCTGGTGAAGTTTGCTTGTTGATCTGGTGAAGTTTGCTTGTTGATCTGGTGAAGTTTGCTTGTTGATCTGGTGAAGTTTGCTTGTTGATCTGGTGAAGTTTGCTTGTTGATCTGGTGAAGTTTGCTTGTTGATCTGGTGAAGTTTGCTTGTTGATCTGGTGAAGTTTGCTTGTTGATCTGGTGAAGTTTGCTTGTTGATCTGGTGAAGTTTGCTTGTTGATCTGGTGAAGTTTGCTTGTTGATCTGGTGAAGTTTGCTTGTTGATCTGGTGAAGTTTGCTTGTTGATCTGGTGAAGTTTGCTTGTTGATCTGGTGAAGTTTGCTTGTTGATCTGGTGAAGTTTGCTTGTTGATCTGGTGAAGTGACCGGAAGTTGATGCTTCTTTGTTTGGATCGTTATGTCTGTCACGCGGTCGCCCATCTTTGTCTCGCTTCGTTAACAGGGAAGCACTTGGGCAGCACTTTTTTTTATATCTTTTCTTCAGTCATTCAATTTTGCCGGCATGAACCGTTTCCTGATAACACTGTCTGTGCCTCGTGAGCACTTGAATGTTCAAGGCGATTCTGTATCCTGACAAATTCTTCATCTTCATATTCAGCACGAGTGAAGACACATTTTAAAAAAACGCTCGTATGAAGCATCCTGGGGTTTCTTCACTAAATCACCATCTGTTTGGCATTTCAAACATAGTCTATAATCTGTTTCTCTTCTTTTCGCCATCTTTTATAAATCTGCTGTTAGACGAAAGCATGTCATTTCCTTGTTGAGTTGAACGAATTGCTATCTCAACCATGTCTGGCCTACTGGTCCCCCCCTGGAAAAGTTTCCATCTCAAACGTTTAATCCTAGCATTGAGACCAAAAGAGAATAGGGAGCTGAACCTTACTGACGTGTTTGGATCATTTCGAGCGTATTTGCTTACACCTAGGAGCAAACGATCATAGGTATATTACACAAAGTTGACATTGGGATGCTTTCTGGAAGGCACGTATTTGGCTTTTTCGGTTAATGTTTTCCTACGAAGTAGGCTATCATCTGCAAATTGTCCGGTAGTCAGTGAGTGAGTGAGTCCATCCGAATGCTTTCGTCGGCAAATAAGGCGAACCGTTGACATTAGAACCTTGAATTTTTTTGCATGAAGATGCGTTAGGGGACTGTTACCAGCAAGTTCTGAGCTGATCGAATTCTGATGAGAATTTCTGGTGATTTTTGATGAAAATCACTGATGATTCTGACTTGGGCTGTGCCCATCATAATAATAGGCAGGATTTCAACTTGGGCGGGGGGATTTCCAAGAGTTCAGTGCGCGTCATTATAAAGTGTTCAATTCAATCCAAACTGATAATGGTTTACTGCTTCCAGCAGTTTTTCAAAGCGTGGTTCAATTCAATTGCAGCTCATTTTTATGTGCATGTGTGTTCACAACTGGTATACATTATGCACAAAACAAAACGAAACTAAGTTTGTGAGTGATGTTAATAGTTCCGTTTGTTAATGCAAAAATTCTTGAGTGTCATCTGGTAAATATAATATTAGAAGGAAGTCATAACAAACTCAAACTGATCATTTTTCGCAAATAATGCGGTGGTCCGGTATAGACAAATGACAAAACAAAATTCGTACAATCTTAGTGGGAGACACGCGGCGCAAGGGCATCGCGACTGGTACATTGGGGCGTCTTAGTCAACATGCTTATCATTAAATCTGTTATTACCTTTAATGAAGTCAAACACCGATCCGAACAACTGGCAACTTCTTGTATCAGTCAAGTTAGGGTTACCCGACATTCGTCATAGTGAGTACATTGAAATAAGAAGTGATGGGCATCTTCCCAATCGGCTCCCCATGAACAGGTCGGGTTTTCGACTCTGTTAATGCGTTGCAGATATGCGCTTAGTTGGCTACAGTCCTATCGAAGATTAGTGTGAATTATGCTTAAATATCTGTGACCATACTAGTAATGAGATAGATCACATTTGTTTTGAAGTTTTTGATTATTCACTGTTCATCGTGTTAAATCGTTCGAGAGGCATGTCGTGAATGAAATAAATGAACGTGGATGAATTAAATGAACATTTCATTGTGTTTAATCTGGCTGGCATCACTGGAAAATTACGCGCACCTGGCATCACTGGAAAATTATGCGCACCTCTCAAATTAGAAGTTACAGGTTCTCCAACAAGTGACGGCATTAGCGATGAGACGATAGTCTGGGGCTGCGTTGTTATTAATTCTAAAGTGCATTGGAATGTTTGCATATGCATTTCGGATCACATTGGAAACGCAATCTCCTTGGTACGCCCTTCCCAATCGGACGACGAATACTCAAGATTCGGCCTAATAAAACTTACTTGTATCTGCAAATAGCTTTTCCGCCAATCTGGTATGTGTTTCCTCATTATTCCAATCCGTTTACATGCAATTGAGATTATACTATTGATACGTCCTTTTGATTTGCAATCATTTCTGTAACTCAATCACGAGATGGCAATGAGATCGACAGAATGCTGAAAGTAAGGCGCCAAAATATATATCAGGAACCTTGGTACTTTCCTATTTGTTATCAGCATAAGTATTAGGTCCCAGCCAAGAAAAAACTAACATTGGTTCCGTCATCCCTGTCTTATGCCCTTTCAATTTCGCTGAGGGGCCACCCTGGATTTGGCATCAAATCCAATATGGCGGCCAAAATCCAAAATGGCCGCCAATACCCATAGAAGCTCACAATTTCCTGCTCGAAAATTAATTTTCTGACCGCAAATTAGGTTTGTTTCTGGTCCTACGTAGGGTATGAATAATTAGTTAATTTTGGAATGATTTGTAATTGGTCTGAAAATTCAATATGGCCGCCAAAATCCAAAATGGCGGCCAATGTCCATTGAATCACACATTTTCCTGCCCTAATATGTAGAGATGGACCATCCTTGGTCCGAATGCGTCCTGTGGGGCGTCATCTTGTAGCTCTCGGGATGTAGATCCCTATTTGAGGGGTATCCATGTCATCTGTGACGTCATCGGTGACGTTATCAGTACAAGTAGTAGCGAAAGCGGGCATTTTGGGGGTGCGTGGGGGTGTGTTTGGGGTAAAGATGGACCATCCTTGGTCCGAATGTGTCGTGTAGGGTGTCATGTTGTAGCTTTCGGGGTGTTGAGGTTTTCCATGTCATCTGTGACGTCATCGGTGACGTCGTCAGTACGAGTAGTAGCGAAAGCGGGAGTTTCGGAGGTGCAATGGACTGCGTTTGAAGTAGATGACGGCCTTTTTTCCATCCAGCTACCTGATAGAGTTACCTGTGAGTGTATGCGCGCGTGTGTGAGTGAGTGAGACTGGTCTAATGTATCGTCTGTTTTCATCATTGTGCACATACACAGTCTGGCCGTAGTATAGAAATTAGGCATTTTGAGGGTTCGTGGAGATTTGTTGAGTGATTGAGGGACCATCCCTGGTCAAATGGACCGTGTGGGGTATCAGTGTGAAGCTCACGTAGGTTAGACTGGCTTGTTTTCATTGGAAGTCGCGCCAATTTGCGCATGCGCAGTTGGGGTGTAGTAAGTGAAGTGGTCATTTTGGGAGGTGCGTGGGGGTCTGTTGAGTGACGAGGGACCATTCTTGGTCCGAATGCCTCGTGTGAGGTGTCAAAGTGAAGCTTTCGTGGTGTAGACCATGACTTGAGGGGTGTCTCTGTCATCTTTGACGTCATTGTTGACGTCATCAGTAGGAGTAGCAGCCAAAGTGGGAATTTTGGGGGTGTGAAGTAAGGTGTTTGGGTTAGAGAGGGACCCGGTTTGGTCCAAATAGCCCGGTAGGCGTGTCCTAGTGAAGCTTTCGTGGGATATAATCAGACTGGCATGCTTTTTTTCTATCAAAAGAACATGTCTGAATGCCAATCTGAACATGCGCAGTTGTGGTGTAGTAAGTAAAGTGGTCATTTTGGAGGTGTGTGGGGATCTGTTTGAGCGATTGAGGGACCATTCTTGGTCCGAATGCGTCGTGTGAGGTGTCAAAGCAAAGCTTTCATGGTGTGGACCACAACTTGAAGGATATGCGGGTCAACTGTGGCGTCATTGCTGACTTCCTCAGTAGGAGTGGTAGCCAAAGTGGATATTTTTGGGGTGTGAAGGACGGTGTTTGGGTAGAAATTGACCATCCGTGGTCCGAATGCGTCGTGTGGGGTGTCATCTTGTAGCAACACCCACCAACGACAAGCTCAATGCTTCAACACCTTGGTGAATTTATTAACCCCTCCACCACAGCACATCCACACTAAGGGAACCACTATGGGTGTGTTTACAATTCACTCATGCTATTGTCTGTGTATTCAGAAGTCCATTGTTCTGATCTCAGAATGATGAGGGACACGAGTTAATCCCTATATGTACAGACACCACCACACATCACTATTACCACCACCACACACCAGTTCTACCACCACCACACACTACCACACACCACCACCACCGGCCGTTGACGCCCGTCAACGCCCGGTGGTGGTGGTAGCTCCCATGTGGCAGAGCTCTTGGATCGGAGCTCTTGGAGCTCAAAGCTTGTGGAGCTCAGAGCTCGGAAGTGACGTCATCGCACGCATGTGCACGTACCTGTGGTGCACCCTGTACCCTATAGCCATTAGGTAATAGGGTACACCAGGATGCGGGTGCGGTGCGGTGTGTGTACATATTAACTCGTGTCCCTCATCATTCTGAGATCAGAACAATGAACTAATGAATACACGGAAAATAGCACAAGTGAATTGTAAACGCACCCATAGTGGTTCCCTTAGCGTGGATGTGCTGGGATAATAAAAGGATTTCATGATGTTGTTGTTGTTGCTCTACTTTTGGGCTAATCAATCAGAATAGCACTTATCACGGACTACACTCGTAGAGCTACGTATAGGCGCGCAGGGCTTCAGGGCTAATTCATCAGGGCGTTGAAGTATTGAGCTTGTCGTTGGTGTGTGCTGCTACAAGATGACACCTCACACGACGCATTTGGACAACAGATGGTCCATTTCTACCCCGAACACCATCCTTCACACCGCCAAAATATCGAATTTGGCTACAACTCCTACTGAGGACGTCACAGATGACTCGCATATCCCTCAAGTCGTGTTCCACACCATGAAAGCTTTGCTTTGACACATCACACGACGCATTCGGACCAAGAATGGTCCCTCAATCGATCAAACACATCCCCACGCACCTCCAGAATGACCACTTTACTTACTACCCCACAACTGCGCATGTTCAGATTGGCGCGACTTTCAATTAAAAAAAACATGTCAATCTGACTCTACCCCACAAAAGCTTCACTAGGACACTCCAACCGGGCCATTTGGACCAAACATGGTCCATTTCTACCCCAAACACCTTACTTCACACCCCCAAACCTCCCACTTTGGCTAATACTCCTACTGATGACGTCAAGAATGATTTCACAGATGACAGGGACACCCCTCAAGTCATGGTCTACACCACGAAAGCTTCGCTTTGACACCTCACATGAGGCATTCGGACCAAGAATGGTCTCTCACCACTCAACAGGCCCCCACGCACCTCCCAAAATGACCACTTTACTCACTACACCTCAACTGCGCATGCACAGATTGGCGCGACTTCCAATGAAAACAAGCCAGTCTGACACACGAGACCTTCACGCGGATACCACACACGGTCCATTTGACCAGGGATGGTACCTCAATCTCTCAATAAACCTCCACGAATCCCCCAAATGGCTGCTTTCTATACTACAGCCAGACTGCGCATGCGCAAAATGATGAAAACAGACGATACATTAGTCACGTCGGATCCCACTGACTCACACGCGCTCATACACTCACACTCACAGGTAACTGGATGGAAAAAAAGACCGTCATCTACTCCAAAGGCAATCCATTGCACCTCCGAAATGCCCGCTTTCGCTACTACTCGTACTGATGACGTCACCGATGACATGGATATCCCTCAAATCGGGGTCTACACCCCGAGAGCTACAAGATGATACCCCACAGGACGCATTCGGACCAAGGATGGTCCATCTCTACATATTAGGGCAGGAAAATGTGTGATTCAATGGACATTGGCCGCCATTTTGGATTTTGGCGGCCATATTGAATTTTCTGACCAATTACAAATCATTCCAAAATTAACTAGGCAACATGTGTACTTATGAGAAATGCACACAACTCCATGGATAACTGTACCCTAACGAATCTTTTTTCGCGGTATATCCGGTTTACATCCGGTTACTCGTCGTATTAGGGGGTCATTTTGAATATTGCATCTCGGAAATCAACATCTGGTTTTCTACTAGAGACTATTTCTTGCACTTCGTGACTGAATAAAATCCCTTTCAAAAATATAAGAACAACCAATAAAGTTGGAACGAAAAATATCTTGTTATTGAAAAAACAACAGACGACGTCCGGAAATAAAGGCGTCTTCTGCTCGTTGATTGACAGCTGTCAGGCAAAGTAACCTCTTCATTGAGATTTGGACTTGAAGTCCAAAAAAGGTCAGTGTAGGCCACTGTATATATCAGTGTTGACGTTGTAAATTCCTGTAGATTATATCCGTATTTTTTTAACTCTAAATAGATTTTTCTGTTGGACGATATTCATAAATATCTCCCCCCATTTTGCGGCAGCGATAATCTACGCCATTACGATCTCATGAATATGCACGTCACTGGTATTGAGAATTTAAGCTTTTATGAATAGCTGTGTTTCAGGCATAGATACGTCAGAAATCTATATATATAAACTACCGACATACTATTCAATATCTCCCAGAATGGACTAAAAAAAATCAGATTTTTATGAATTTCATGATTTTGGATGTCACAGCGACCTTGATGTTCAGCCTTGACCTACATTTTGGCACCCTGACACATCATGTCCCCGTAATGTATCTACTGATATAAAAAATATTTAAGATTTCTTGATTGTGAGGTCACAGTGACCTTGACTTTTGACCTTGACCTAAATTTTGGTACATGACAAAACGGCTCCCATAATTTCTCAATGGACTCAAAAAATCATGATTTTTAACAATTTCACGATTTTGGGGTCACAGTGACCTTGACCTTTGACCTTGACCTGCATTTTGGTAGGTGACACATCGTGTCCCCCGAATGTACCTACTGACACAAAAAAATGTTATTTTTAATAATTTTCTGATTTTGGGGTCAGTGACCTTTGACCTTCGACCTATTTTTTTGGTATGTGACACTTCATTTCCTCCTATTGAATCCACTCACAAAAATTAGAAATTATTAATGATTTCCTCATTTTTCAGTCACACTGACCTTTGACCTCGACCTACATTTGGGATGCAACACATCGTCCCCCCTAGGGCATCCACTCACCAAAAATTAGAACTGTAGATAGAAAACTGTCAATGATCAATGATTCCCTGATTTTAGGCAACTGTGACCTTTGACCTCTGACCTCGACCTCAACTTTGGTACGCAACACATCGCCTCCACCTAGCGTATCCACTCACAAAAAATTGCAACTGTGGATAGAAATGGTTCACAGATATAGACCGGACACGAGCACTTCAGTGATTTCCTGTGTTTTAGGCCAGTGACCTTTGACCTCTGACCTCGACCTTCATATTGGGACGCGACACATCGTCTCCCCGTAGGGTATCCACTCACCAAAAATTGGAACTGTAGATAGGGAACTGTCCCAGATATAGACCGGACACGAGAACCGGACAGACGGACAGACGGACGGACGGACAGACGGACAGACGGACGGAAACCGCCATCACATAATACGTCCGCCTTTTTGGCGGGCGTATAAAAACCAGATAAGGCGACACCCCTCTGTGAGTCTCCACAGAGAAAGTGGTTAAATTGTCATTACAACTATTAAGGCTTCAATACAAATGATAGCCAGATGTTGATATCTGAGCTAGCCTCTTGCTGGTACGAGTGACAGATTCAGAGACTGTCCAGGATTGATGCAGGCTGGGTGAGTTTCTAAGTTTCTGCAATACTGTTTTGTGACGTTGATTAAAATCGTCACATTTAACACCGGATCTAGCAAATACTACTAGGCGAGATATGTATACACCATATGCAGGTCTCACTGGAATATTACTGTCCAGAAAGGGATAGTTTATGATGTCGAAATTGCAATAAATTCCACGAGAGAGGTCCGTTTCATTTTTGTAGAGATATAGGTCTAAATATGATGTGCCTATAGGGCTATCTGTAATTTCCTTCAAATCCAGTGAAGGTGGATATATATCCTTCACTGCGTCATTTATATAGCGATTATTCATAGCAAGAAGATCGTCTATATAGCGTAGGGTGAGAAGGAACGGGCTTTGAATTTATCGGTTTTTAAAAGCGCCTGCATATACATGTAGTCATATTCATAAGTGAACAGATACAGGTCAGCCAACAGGGGTGCACAATTAGTACCCATTGGAATACCTATCATCTTCACCAGCCAAGTCAACTACATCGCGAAGCTCTCTACGCTATATATCTATATGTTGTTGATATAGTGTGTTGTCAAATTTCGCAAAGATATTTTTAATGAGAAATTATAGAAATTCTATAAACAAAGAAAAATCTTATAAATGATATCCCCTGTATGTTGTATAGCTAGGGAATGCTTTATGGATTCTGAAATTAATATATCTGCGATCAGTTTTCTGGAACACATGCAGGTACCATAAATGAACTTAAACGGTCAATAAGGTCCTGATGAGGAGCTGTATTATAGAGGGTCGAGAATCCAGTGTGGATACCTGTCTGTACAGTACGTGCATGACCTTTAGCATCAAGCTCTTCTGTAAGACATTTTGAGTTTTTCATTATCCACACACATTCAACGCCAGAGCTAGAAATAGTGACGCAATGCCTTTCCCAAAATGCTTTTACCTCCTGAAGGGCCCTCGTCAACAGGTTTGAAAGAAGCTTGGTGGTGCAGCTTCTAGAACCAGCTTTGAATATAGCTTTATGTGGTGATTAATGCATTTTGGGAGTCCAGTATACTTTTGTTATGTCGTTATGATTGGTTGAAAGACAAATACCTCTTTCCTTGAGAAACATATTGTGATTGTTAAATAAATCTTCCAGAGTACTAAATGCAGTTTTGGTGAGCAGCACGAGTTGTGTACCATTTCTGTTACATACCACGAGGGGAAGATTAATTTTCTCTACGTGATGGCTGTACATGGATAGTCACACATGTCCAGCTAATCATGACATAGTTAGTTATATCGGCCGAAATAGCGCTGAACGCGACGATTAATCCTAACTCACACACTCCTGCAGTTTGGAGGTAAGCAGACCTATTTTATGATGATACATGTATGTTTACGCTCAATTCCTTACCAGCATCTGGTAATTGTAATATTTGCATATGGATATTATATTATTTATTATTGGGAGCTTTGTCTGCTCGGACTTATGCTGAATTTACTCTGGAGATGTGCTATAACTTCTTGCCTCTTGAGGTTTCTCAGTACCGTACTTGTTTTACTTGGAAAGGGTACTTCACAAAAGGAAAAAAATGCCATCTATATATAATGAGTGCAGTGATAAAAAATTTACCATAACAATAGTATTTGAAATTTAAATAAAAATATTCCCCAATTTGCTACATTTCGGTAGAATTACCCCTTTGTATCGGTATGTGTATATCGCCCATGAAATAAGTTTTGCTATCGATGAAATTAGGAATAATATAAAATACACAGTGAGCATATGAGGGTGAGTTTATCTATATCTAGTTAAAAACGAATAAAGGGACAGATTTGCCCCTGATAATACTTGGTACTTGATTGAATTATAAACCAGACAAGACTACATGATGCTCCATACATACTACACAGCGAGTTCCCGTATTTTAGACATGATCAAAACAATTCAGCATTTTGGTATACATGCAAATGTTGACGAAAACTGCTGCTATCCAACACTGTTGCACCCGGAGAATGTTAAACCAGGCTGATCCTCCCACAAATATTGGCACACAGCTGGCACTAGAAGTTCCCATAGATAAAGCGTTGAATGTGCTAAGTTTATTGATAATACTTGTATAGTGTGTTTCGACATCAAAAATGTACTCACAGTCCTTTTATATACTTCTCAACACTGACTGTTATTCTCAACAACTTATTAATTCTTCCTCCATACATTTCAGCACATTACATCTTGAAAAGTCTCAAGGTTAGCTGCATTCCTAAAATCCCGATATGAAATTCAAGCTATAGTGAATTGGTAACAGATGTAGATTCTGAGAGCAACTGTGGTGACTAGCCTATATGCTGTATCTAGCTGGCCCAAAGCTGGTTCTCTCTCAGTGTCATAAAATCTGACCTGGTCCTTGGCTGTCTGACTTGATGGAACTACTCATTGATAAGACTTTGATAGATTGCACTGGAAATCTCAGCTAATTTATAATTGGAGTCCTGTGGATTTTATGGCTCTTTAAATAAGCATTAAACTCTCTCTCTCTGGGACAAATTCAGCATAGGCCAATTCCACGACATGCCCATAATCGACAGCTCTCATTCGCAGACAAGATAAGAGCAGATCCAGACAGACATAAAATATTTGTAAAAATATGCTGGTCATCTAGTTTTTGCTAGATAAATCATACAATCCTAGGTACTGGTATACTCAATTAAAAATATCATTCGTGTAAAACAGTTATCAAAGTAACTTTTCCGCCATATCGCCATGGTCTGACTCCCCAAGTAAGCACGATTAAGCATGTTATAAACAGTGAGGAGGATATAAGATACGTACCACCAATAAATATCAGTAGTAGATACTGGACGAGGCAATAACTCTTGAGCATCATTTGATCGTAAACTTCCACCAAGTAATCAGTTGTGAATTCACACACACGGACGGTAATGTCCTGTATAAAACACTCTTCTGCCCCGGCCCGCGCGCTGTTTGCAACAGTACCGCTATATTAGTGCTACGGCATCTTCTCTAGCCAAGTCGACGTACATCACGTTGCTCTGTACATTGCCTTGGCATACTTCTCTAGTAAAGTTGGAACGTTAATCCTCCTTGATGATTGGATGCAGAGACGGCGTGCTGCATCCAATCAGAATGCGCGTTACGTAGTAGTTGGTTTCCCAAGATGACGGTCCCCACTAAGAATGAGTTGTGTCGAGTATGCGGGGAAATTCTACCGAAAAAGATACAGGAAGAGCACTTTCACGGCCACTTTCGGTGTTTCTGATCAATTGAATCAGATTTTAGGACACGCCGCAAGGTCGAACGATAACGAATCGCCTCACGTGTGTGCCCAATTGAGATTGAAGGGGAACAACTCCTGGTGGCAAAAAGTCTCTCGCCGTTAAAACTTCCACTAGGTGGCGCAGAGCAGTATTCCTCTGCCACCAGACAAGAATGTCAAGGCAGCGTAGAGAGCTTCGTGATGTAGTTGACTTGGCTGGTGAAGATGCTCCGAGGTCCGCGTGCTGCCAAAGTAAAAACAAGAGCAGGGAATTCTTCGGTCTTCCATTTCACATAATTTCCGGTTTTCTCGTGCAAAAAGTGAAGGCTTTATGCAAGAATTTCTTCCATTCACTCTAGGTCTGTATTCTATTTACGTTCCACAATATGATCTGTTATGAAAGCAAATGTAAAACTGCTGATAAGTTTGGACGATATGAGAAAAGAAAAAATTATTTAAAATTGTTGAATAATATTTTTTGTCAGAATTTATATTTGTCTTATATATTTTTCTGTGGTATCGGTAAAATCATCTTGCAGATTTCTCGTTTATTATCACATTAGACAATTTTTTAGTATCATGTAAATATTTCAGAATAATGTTGAACTTATTTCATGTTTATTTTTTATTTCAGATACTCCCAAGAGACTCGTTTTTCAATGTTGTCTTTGTCCTGTTTGTTATTTAAATTGAGTTTTGTTGTTGTTTGAATCTTCGTTAGTGGAAATCTTTGAAATGTTAGTTTTCTCGGTATGTATTTTAGTATTTCTGAAATTATGTTAGTGCATGGCATAGAGAAAGCTCTGTGTTCACTAATCTTTTCACGCGTTTTTGTTTTGTGGAATTCTTTGACTACTGCCAGTTTCACATTACGAGGGAACTGATTATTCGTGGTTTTGTCAGTTAATATAGCACATTAACTGTCGAAACTCACAATATACTCCAAACTTTATAAGTGCAATTATTTGTGATCGAAAATCTTTTCCAGACATAAGAAAATGCTTAAAAAATCTTCTATGTTTGTCTCGTCCGAGCAACCGACGTACATTGCTGTGACACCGACCGGGTAAGTATATTTTCAGCCACAGGAGTGGCACTGCGATAGGGGAAGTAACTCATTCTGACTATTCGCACTAAAACAGAAGAAAGAAATTCGGAAAGAATTAACTCCCCTAGCACACTACCACTCTCCGGCTCCTTTGGGCGAAAATGGACTTGCCCAGTTGTCGGCATGATCGTGTTTTCAACATGCAGTTTCTCAGACGATACAAACTTTGGAGATTTTTTAAATAATTAACCCCATCCTCCGGAGGAGGAGGGGGGTATTGCAATCGTCCTTGGCCATGGGGACCTCAGAAAGCTTTCTACATCAGAAGCGGGAAAACTAGAAAGAGTTAGGCTCTGAAACTTGCCTAGTTGGTCACAATTGTAATGGTGTGGGTCTGTATAGTTTTTGGGCGATGGCAGATGAGAATTGATACGTTTGTTTGCCAAGAAAAGCTCGAAATTTGAAGGGTAATTTTTACACGGAACGTGAATGTTGTTGTTGTTGTACGTTAAGAGATTGACGGATGAACCCGGATGTTCCTACTGTACAGATATACCCCGGGTATTTGTGGTGCGCTCAGTCTCTGCACAGAGGTGACGATGGTAATCAAAGTGTTAGCTATACTCACACCTCTTGAGCAGGAGATTGCCTGGTTTTGCGACAACCGTAAAGTGTGCCGTTATTCCAGCATGGCCATGAGAAATAAAAAAAAACTTCCAGATCAGAATGGAAAACTCACCGACGTTTACGCTTTAGTTGACATGATGATTTTTACCAGGCCAACATTAAACATAATGTCCATCAACTTCGGAAGAACGATACGGAGTTTTTGGCTTGAAATGGCACAAGCCGAAGTGCGTCTGCGGACACGGCAAGTGAACTCCTATTTTTCCATGATCGAAGTCGGCAACTGACTACACCATTTCTCCGCTAGAAAATATCAGTTTGCCGATTTTTGTTTTATTATGAATACATTGAAATAAGGCGTTGAAATGAACCCCGAAGATTCAAGCAAACTTATTTATAAAATTATGAGGTCAAATGTTTCGTTCTTCGACAAATCGCGTGTTCAAAGTCTCTTTTTTTCTTGTATCAAACGGCTCAAATCAGGGGGATTAAACGTTGTGCTCAAGTTAGGATGTTCCCAAATTAGAGAGCAAAAAAAAAAAAAAAAATAAATAAATAAATAAATAAATGAATAATATTAATAAAAGTTTTTTTCTGAATTTTTTTTTATGATAATCTATGTTCAGTTATGTTGATTCCTCAATCACTAAGTATGATATTTGATTCAAAAGCCTACCTATTTTGCCAGAATTCGTGGAATTTGAATATTTTTGCTAATTTGGGCACATTTCCCTGCCTAAAGAAATCTTACTGTGTCGAATGGATGGATGGATGGATGTAATTGGGCACTCCATCGAATAGAGGGACAATCAGGACTACACTTGAGCAACATGGAGCAGGGGCACTGGACATCAGAATAAAATGTATTTCCCAAACAAACAAAAAATTATTTGGCCCTACCTACATGTACTCGAATTTTTCCTAGCCTGTATTCAAAAACAGACATATTTTTTTTTTGGTTACAGTTATCACTTGGTGATCAAAAAATTTATTGAAAATGTTCAGGGAAATGCTATTTAAATTCCATTGTGTTGCGCAGGAAATGTAGTTTGATTATTAATTTTTCTGTGCTGTGCACTGTTGACAATTGCACTGGCAACAAATTCTATGCAAACGATGCCATTTAGTCTGCCATTCTGAGAGCATGTCCAATGATGACAGAGATTATTTCGGCATACACATGTGAGGAACAAAGCTCAGATCTATTATATACCAATTACAAAATAGGATGGGCTTTTCGAAGTCCACGAGTTCTAGTTCCTAATGCCAGGAAAATATTTTGTATGACAAATAATTACACGGACAGAGTTTGGAATACATTGTGAGTTTCGACAGCTAATGTGTTATATTAACTGCTAAATCCACGAAAACGCCTTTCCCTCGTAATGTGAAACAGACAGTAACTGCATGCATTCGTCCAACTTCTGCTCACGAATCAAGGTAAGTAATAAGTAAATCATACCTGCCCGACTGGATTCTTTTTTCATACGAAGACAGTGATGGATATTGAGAGTAAGTCAACAACAACAACAACAACAACAACAACAATGTGAATTAAGTCTATGGGCATTGGCCTTCGCCATATGCTACACGTATTGCTGGCTTGCTTGTCGACCGGCGAAAACATGGCGACCGTAAAGTTCGCACTTTATCCAGCTTCAAATTGCACAAGCTGACCAAACAACATGACAATATTTGAAATTCGAGAGAATAAAACTTATAAAAACAGCAAATCGAGAATTAAAATCTAAGAAGCGACTGAGCCGGATCAACACGTTGATCTGCCTAGCTGCCCTCCTACAAATTTCTGAGAGTCTAATTTAGCTGATTGTCAATATTGACGCCTACATGTATTAATATGATATGATCCCCAGATTGAATTTGATTGCCTTGATTGGCTAAAACTAGCATTCCTGCTAGGGCAGAGAACAACCGATTGAAATTTACCAGGATTTGCTGCCATGTGGTTTTCATCGAACCATTGCATGGCTGGTTCAGCATTCTCTTCTAATGTTACGTGTATGAAAGGATCACAGTGACAACATGATAAGGTGTTGTCATTGGCATAATTATACCAATGAGATTGATTTAAGGTATAAAATATATCATTTACAAAAAGCTTAAAAAGTAATGGTCCCAAAATTGAGTCCTGGGGACACCCTTTAAAATGGTTGGCCAAGAGTTTCTGTGCCTCCTCTAGCTTGATCCGCTGTGTTCTATAATTAAGATAGCTTGCCACAAGATCTAAAGCATTTATACCAAGACCATATGCCTTTAAGCGGCGAGCATCAGATCGTGCGGTAGCGAGTCGAATGCCCGAGACAGGTCCATAAGTACGACATCAGCATATGATTTGCCATCGATGGCCCGTTAAGCATCTTCGATCATCCTCAGCAGTACCTTATTGTAACTATAGTTGGTCCTATAGTCACATAGCCCGTACTGTTTGTACAAAGGGCATAAACGTAACCACGCCACATATAACATTATAGACGATGCAAAATTTGGCTCACAATTCAAGACAAAGGAATCCGTGCATATCAACAAATCCTGCCCCGATCTGGGCAATGCTATGCCACCTACGCTTGTGTACCTATTCAGTGTAATATGTATACCCTGTTCACCGCATTCAGCTGTTGCCTTGTAGTTTTGTTACTTCATGTTTTATTGCCTCACATATTGGCAATGGAATTAGGGTTCATGATAACTCAACTGGCTTATTATAAAGTGTTCAATTCAATCCAAACTGATAATGTTTTACTGCTTCCAGCAGTTTTTCAAAGCGTGGTTCAATTCAATTGCAGCTCATTTTTATGTGCATGTGTGTTCACAATTGGTATACATTATGCACAAAACAAAACGAAACTAAGTTTGTGAGTGATGTTAATAGTTCCGTTTGTTAATGCAAAAATTCTTGAGTGTCATCTGGTAAATATAATATTAGAAGGAAGTCATAACAAACTCAAACTGATAATTTTTCGCTAATAATGCGGTGGTCCGGTATAGACAAATGACAAACAAAAATTCGTACAATCTTATTGGGAGACACGCGGCGCAAGGGCATCGCGACTGGTACATTTGGGACATCTCAGGCAACATGCTTATCATTAAATCTGTTATTACCTTTAATGAAGTCAAACACCGATCCGAACAACTGGCAACTTCTTGTATCAGTCAAGTTAGGGTTACCCGACATTCGTCATAGTGAGTACATTGAAATAAGAAGTGATGGGCATCTTTCCAATCGGCTCCGCATGAACAGGCCGGGTTTTCGACTCTATTAATGCGTTGCAGATATGCGCTTAGTTGGCTACAGTCCTATCGAAGATTAGTGTGAATTATGCTTAAATATCTGTGACCATACTAGTAATGAGATAGATCGCATTTGTTTTGAAGATTTTGATTATTCACTGTTCATCGTGTTAAATCGTTCCAGAGGCATGTCGTGGATGAAATAAATGAACGTGGATGAATTAAATGAACATTTCATCGTATTTAATCTGGCTGGCATCACTGGAAAATTATGCGCACCTCTCAAATTAGAAGTTACAGGTTCTCCAACAAGTGACGGCATTAGCGATGAGACGATAGTCTGGGGCTGCGTTGTTATTAATTCTAAAGTGCATTGAAATGTTTGCATATGCATTTCGGACCACATTGGAAACGCAATCTCCTGAGTACGCCCTTCCCAGTCGGACGACGAATACTCAAGATTCGGTCTAATAAAACTTACGTGTATCTGCAAATAGCTTTTCTGCCAATCTGGTATGTGTTTCCTCATTATTTCAATCCGTTTACATGCAATTGAGATTATACTATTGATACGTCCTTTTGATTTGCAATCATTTCTGTAACTCAATCACGAGATGGCAATGAGATCGACAGAATGCTGAAAGTAAGGCGCCAAAATATATATCAGGAACTTTGGTACTTTCCTATTTGTTATCAGCATCAGTATTAGGTCCCAGCCAAGAAATAACTAACATTGGTTCCGTCATCCCTGTGTTATGCCCTTTCAATTTCGCTGAGGGGCCACCCTGGATTTGGCATCAAATCCAATATGGCGGCCAAAATCCAAAATGGCCGCCAATACCCATAGAAGCTCAAAATTTCCTGCTCGAAAATTCATTTTCTAACCACAAATTAGGTTTGTTTCTAGTCCTACGTAGGGTATGAATAATTAGTTAATTTTGGAATGATTTGTAATTGGTCTGATAATTCAATATGGCCGCTAAAATCCAAATTGGCGCCCAATGTCCATTGAATCACACATTTTCCTGCCTTAATATGTAGAGATGGACCATCCTCGGTCCGAATGCGTCCTGTGGGGCGTCATCTTGTAGCTCTCGTGATGTAGATCCCTATTTGAGGGATATCCATGTCATCTGCGACGTCATCGGTGACGTTATCAGTACAAGTAGTAGCGAAAGCAGGCATTTTGGGGATGCGTGGGGGTGTGTTTGGGGTAAAGATGGACCATCCTTGGTCCGAATGTGTCGTGTGGGGTGTCATGTTGTAGCATTCGGGGTGTTGAGGTTTTCCATGTCATCTGTGACGTCATCGGTGACGTAATCAGTACGAGTGGTAGCGAAAGCGGGAGTTTCGGAGGTGCAATGGAGTGCGTTTGAAGTAGATGACGGCCTTTTTTCCATCCAGCTACCTGATAGAGTTACATGTGAGTGTATGCGCGCGTGTGTGAGTGAGCGAGACTTGTCTAATGTATCGTCTGTTTTCATCATTGTGCACATACACTGGCCGTAGTATAGAAATTTGGCATTTTGGGGGTTCGTGGAGATTTGTTGAGTAATTGAGGGACCATCCCTGGTCAAATGGACCGTGTGGGGTATCAGTGTGAAGCTCTCGTAGGTCAGACTGGCTTGTTTTCATTGGAAGTCGCGCCAATCTGTGCATGCGCAGTTCGGGTGTAGTAAGTGAAGTGGTCATTTTGGGAGGTGCGTGGGGGTCTGTTGAGTGACGAGGGACCATTCTTGGTCCGAATGCCTCGTGTGAGGTGTCAAAGTGAAGCTTACGTGGTGTAGACCATGACTTGAGGGGTGTCCCTGCCATTGTTGACGTCATTCTTGACGTCATCAGTAGGAGTAGCAGCCAAAGTGGGAATTTTGGGGGTGTGAAGTAAGGTGTTTGGGTTAGAGAGGGACCCGGTTTGGTCCAAATAGCCCGGTTGGGGTGCCCTAGTGAAGCTTTCGTGAGATATAGTCAGACTGGCATGTTTTTTTTATCAAAAGAATATGTCTGAATGCCAATCTGAACATGCGCAGTTGTGGTGTAGTAAGTAAAGTGGTCATTTTGGAGGTGCGTGGGGATCTGTTTGAGCGATTGAGGGACCATTCTTGGTCCGAATGCGTCGTGTGAGGTGTCAAAGCAAAGCTTTCATGGTGTGGACCACAACTTGAAGGATATGCGGGTCAACTGTGACGTCATTGCTGACTCCCTCAGTAGGAGTTGTAGCCAAAGTGGATATTTTTGGGGTGTGAAGGACGGTGTTTGGGTAGAAATTGACCATCCGTGGTCCGAATGCGTCGTGTGAGGTGTCATCTTGTAGCAACACCCACCAACGACAAGCTCAATGCCTCAACACCTTGGTGAATTTATTAACCCTTCCACCACAGCACATCCACGCTAAGGGAACCACTATGGGTGTGTTTACAGTTCACTTATGCTATTGTCTGTGTATTCAGAAGTTCATTGTTCTGATCTCAGAATGATGAGGGACACGAGCTAATCCCTATATGTACAGACACCACCACACATCACTATTACCACCACCACACACCAGTTCTACCACCACCACACACTACCACACACCACCAACACCGGGCGTTGACGCCCGTCTACGCCCGGTGGTGGTGGTAGCTCCCATGTGGCAGAGCTCTTGGATCGGAGCTCTTGGAGCTCAAAGCTTGTGGAGCTCAGAGCTCGGAAGTGACGTCATCGCACGCATGTGCACGTATCTGTGGTGCACCCTGTACCCTATAGCCATTAGGGAATAGGGTACACCAGGGTGCGGGTGCGGTGCGGTGTGTGTACATATTAACTCGTGTCCCTCATCATTCTGAGATCAGAACAATGAACTAATGAATACACGGAAAATAGCATAAGTGAATTGTAAACGCACCCATAGTGGTTCCCTTAGCGTGGATGTGCTGTGATGGAGGGGATAATAAAAGGATTGACCTGTAATATTTGATGATGTTGTTGTTGTTGCTCTACTTTTGGGCTAACCAATCAGAATAGCACTTATCACGGACTACACTCGTAGAGCTACGTATAGGCGCGCAGGGCTTCAGGGCTAATTCATCAGGGCGTTGAAGTATTGAGCTTGTCGTTGGTGGGTGCTGCTACAAGATGACACCTCACACGACGCATTCGGACCACAGATGGTCCATTTCTACCCCGAACACCATCCTTCACACCGCCAAAATATCGAATTTGGCTACAACTCCTACTGAGGACGTCACAGATGACTCGCATATCCCTCAAGTCGTGTTCCACACTATGAAAGCTTTGCTTTGACACATCACACGACGCATTCGGACCAAGAATGGTCCCTCAATCGATCAAACACATCCCCACGCACCTCCAGAATGACCACTTTACTTACTACCCCACAACTGCGCATGTTCAGATTGGCGCGACTTTCAATAAAAAAAACATGTCAATCTGACTCTACCCCACGAAAGCTTCACTAGGACACCCCAACCGGGCCATTTGGACCAAACATGGTCCATTTCTACCCCAAACACCTTACTTCACACCCCCAAACCTCCCACTTTGGCTAATACTCCTACTGATGACGTCAAGAATGATGTCACAGATGACAGGGACACCCCTCAAGTCATGGTCTACCCCACGAAAGCTTCACTTTGACACCTCACATGAGGCATTCGGACCAAGAATGGTCTCTCACCACTCAACAGGCCCCCACGCACCTCCCAAAATGACCACTTTACTCACTACACCTCAACTGCGCATGCACAGATTGGCGCGACTTCCAATGAAAACAAGCCAGTCTGACACAAACGAAAGCTTCACGCGGATACCACACACGATCCATTTGACCAGGGATGGTACCTCAATCTCTCAACAAACCTCCACGAATCCCCCAAATGGCTGCTTTCTATACTACAGCCAGACTGCGCATGCGCAAAATGATGAAAACGGACGATACATTAGTCAAGTCGGATCCCACTGACTCACACGCGCTCATACACTCACACTCACAGGTAACTGGATGGAAAAAAGACCGTCATCTACTCCAAACGCAATCCATTGCAACTCCGAAATGCCCGCTTTCGCTACTACTCGTACTGATGACGTCACCGATGACGTCACAGATGACATGGATATCCCTCAAATCGGGGCCTACACCCCGAGAGCTACAAGATGATACCCCACAGGACGCATTCGGACCAAGGATGGTCCATCTCTACATATTAGGGCAAGAAAATGTGTGATTCAATGGACATTGGCCGCCATTTTGGATTTTGGCGGCCATATTGAATTTTCAGACCAATTACAAATCATTCCAAAATTGACTAGGCAACATGGGTACTTATGAGAAATGCACACAACTCCATGGATAACTGTACCCTAACGAATCTTTTTTCGCGATATATCCGGTTTACATCCGGTTACTCGTCGTATTAGGGGGTCATTTTGAATATTGCATCTCGGAAATCAACATCTGGTTTTCTTCTAGAGACTATTTTTTGCACTTCGTGACTGAATAAAATCCCTTTCAAAAATATAAGAACCACCAATAAAGTTGGAACGAAAAATATCTTGTTATTGAAAAAACAACAGACCCCGTCCGGAAATAAAGGCGTCGTCTGCTCGTTGATTGACAGCTGTCAGGCAAAGTAACCTCTTCATTGAGATTTGGACTTGAAGTCCAAAAAAGGTCAGTTTAGGCCACTGTATATATCAGTGTTGACGTTGTAAATTCCTGTAGATTATATTCGTATTTTTTAAACTCTAAATAGATTTTTCTGTTGGACGAGAATTACGATCTCATGAATATGCACGTCACTGGTATTGAGAATTTAAGCTTTTATGAATAGCTGTGTTTCAGGCATAGATACGTCAGAAATCTATATATATAAACTACCGACATACTATTCAATATCTCCCAGAAAGTAATTCTATGACACAAACACATCTTTTTCATAACAAAACACAACCAAATCGGTCTCTAAAAAGTTTACACTTGAAAGTTTTCTTTTGACTGGTATGGTTATAGTTGAGGGGAGGTAACTTTATCAACCAGTGTTACTTTATGTCCCCTGGTGTGACTTTATTAACAGTTATTAACATAGCCTCATTAAAATGCTATTAACTCAATGGTCTTCCAACCAATCATAACGACATACCAAAAATATACTGGACTCCCAAAATGCATAAATCACCATACAAAGCTAGATTCATAGCTGGTTCTAGAAGCTGCATCACCAAGCTTCTTTCAACCCTATTGACGAGGGCCCTTCAGCAGGTAAAAGCATTTTGGGAAAGGTATTGCGCCACTATTTCTAAGAACTCTGGCGTTGAATGTATGTGGATATTGAAAAACTCAAAATGTCTTACGGAAGAACTTGATGCTAAAGGTCACATACCGTACAGACATGTATCCACATGGGATTTCTCGACTCTCTATACTACAATCCCTCATCAGGACCTTATTGACCGTCTAAGTTCATTAATAGTATCTGTGTTCAAGAAAACTGATCGTAGATATATTAATGTCGGAAGCCATAAAGCATTCTTTAGCTCGACTACATACAAGAGATATCATTCATGGGATGTTTCTTTGTTTATAGAGTTGCTTGAATTTCTCATTAAAAATATCTATGTGAAATTTGGCAACACAATATATCAGCAGCATATAGGTATTCCAATGGGTACTAATTGTGCACCCCTGTTGGCTGACCTGTATCTGTTCTCTTATGAATATGACTATATGCAGGCGCTTTCAAAAACCGATCCATTCAAAGCCCGTTCCTTCTCATTCACCAAACGCTATATAGACGATCTTTTCGCTGTGGATAATCGCTATATAAATGACGCAGTGAAGGATATATATCCACCTTCACTGGATTTGAAGGAAACTACAGATAGCCCTACAGGCACATCGTATTTAGATCTATATCTCTATAAAAATGAAGCGGGCATTCTCTCTCGTCGACTTTATGACAAAAGAGATGATTACAATTTCGACATCGTAAACTATCCCTTTCTGGACAGTAATATTCCAGTGGGACCTGCATATGGCGTATACATATCACGCTTAGTAGCATTTGCTAGATCCTGTGTTAAATGTGACGATTTTAATCAACGTCACAAAACATTGTTGCAGAAACTTATAAAACAGGGCTACACCACCAAGCGCCTCCACTCAAAGTTTCTCAAATTTGGCGATACATATCGCATGCTGATAGCAAAATACGAACGTAGCGTGCAAGATCTATGGCGCTACGTTTCGTAACTTGTGTCTAATTCCGCTTAACCCGGGGCTAGGGGCCGTATGAACCCATGTACTTCAAGATCCTCATGGTATTCATATGAACAGTCACAATCAAAGCGTGACTGAGATACATCATTCTTTAGATGACGACTTTACAACGAATATTATGGATTAAGAATACTGATCAGCGATACGGATTTGATATTTTTGGAACATCATGATGTCTTGCCGGCATCATTGAAAACTGTTGACCGCTTCTCTCTTGCAGGAAACAAGCCTATGTTTATGTATACTATGATTGTCTTTTTGAATTTGGTGCTAATACTGTTATATGGAATATGGAATAGGTCTTTGGATTATGGACGCGGATATTCTCTAATGGACGACGGCTGGATTATGAATGACGGACTAGACGCTTGTAATTTTAACCTGTGTATGCCTGGATTCTGCTGGTGGACAAGTTGTCCCCGAGGCCGGGCCCCTGCACACCCAACAAACATAATGAGCACAACTATAAGAAAAATATGAAGACAGACCCGAGGAACCTTAGTGCAGGTTTCTCGGCCGAGTCTCTAATAGTTCGAAATGCACTAAGACCTTTTTCAATCCAAATGACAGATATATTTCTGACAGCAAAGCAAGGCCACGACTTCAAACCTTGTAATATTGCGCTTGATGATTGTTTAGCACCGAATTCTACATGTAATAATTTCAAAATTTCTAAGTGTGGACATCGTGGATGTCTCACGTGTCCACTCTTTAATACTTCAGCTTCATTTAGTTCCACGTTGACTGGTAACTCATATTCTGTTAACTCGTATGTTGATCTTAGTTGTTCTACTACAAACTGTATTTATTTAGTTTCCTGTAAGAAGTGTGGTCAACAGTATGTTGCCAAGACCACCCAAAGACTCCATCTTAGAGTGAACGGTCACAGAAAATCCGTTAGGAAAAAGCAATTGCTTATAGGTAGGCATTTTTCTGGACCCGACCACGGCTGGGATAACTTTAGTATTCAGATCATAGACGTCGTCTATCCATCTACCAAGGATTCCCCTTTTGGATTTGAGAGAAAAATCCGAGAGCGGGAATTATTCTGGATGCTAGAACTTGGGTCAGTGTTTCCGTTTGGTTTAAATGATAATGTCAGTGGGTTCGGCAATGCTACAAACCGCCGTTCAAATATATTCAACATTACCCAACTATTTAAACCCCATCAACGGAGACATCGCAGCCATGGTTGGCGAAAGTTTAATAGTTCGATGATTCACGATCATATCACTTTAAATTACTTAGTGGGTTTAACTAACACACCCAATAGTATACATAGCTTACGTACAGTTCTGAATGCGTTACCTCTGAGAGCTTTAGATCAAATAGCCAGAGATATACAACAATCTGCGTCTTCAGGAAATATAATACCATCAAAAATCATTAAAGTATGTCAAGATATAGCGTATTTTCGGTTGTATTGTCCAGTGAACATAATCGAAACCTCTCAAGATCGGCTTTTCTTGAAACTCAACTACTTAGATAAAGGACTGGACATCATTAATTTATTTACCTCGAATCCTGAATGACGCAACGCTGTACCAAACTATTTTAAGTT
>JAVTVY010031019.1:0-12023 GCA_036873755.1 Hanleya hanleyi | reverse complement strand
GGTGCTGGGGGTGGGTACAACGTGGGTCGTCGTTGTCGGTTCACTGTGAAGGATGAAATCCGGTGGGTGTTCAGACGTAGTGGGCGTACTTGGTGTAGGTGTAGAGCTTGATGTGGAGCTCGACGTGGCTTGTACATGGGGTGTGGTGGTGTTGACTGGGCTCGATACGACTGGTGCTCTCTGTAGACCGGTTTCACTGGTGCCTGGTGTTCTCAGTTGGTTAAGTAACGTGCTGACATAGGCTACGTCGTAAAAAACACCTCCGTACAACACACTCAGCAGGGTTAGCACTAGCACCCCAAAGCCCACTTGTGCTTTGCGCGTTTTGGGAGACGCTGTGTTCAGAGGCAGCTGCTGTTTGTCCATAGCACTGTGGTCGGACGTGGAATGAAGGAGGACGCAGTGGTGTCTGGCTTTATAGTCGTTTCACCTGGTTGGCCGCGACCCAGGAATTGAAGGAACTGGGCCAACCTTGCCATTTGACGAAATGAAACAGTTTGCCACGTCGACGTTCCGTTTTCAAAATCTGCTCCACCGTGTAGTAGTCTTGCTGTGTTTTTACAACAGGCTGTAATTCCGTCTCGTAAAACGTCCCCAGCAACGTTTCCCCTTGGAGATCTTCCAGTTCATAGACTCGCCGCTGTCGGACTCGACCCCATCGGACCATTAGGGACTCCCCTACATCCCAAAACGTCTATTTCCATACCCTTGGGCCACCGCGCATGCGCAGAATGCCGATAGTTCAACTCCACACCCAGCCCATTAGATGCCCCTTCACATAAGCTTCACTTTGATACCTCACTCGACCCCATCGGACCATTTTATCTAGGAACTACTTTTTCTCCGCGGAAGCTTTTTCCCGAGACCGAATCACCGCCAAAACCGCGGCCAAACCGCATCACCGCGGATGAATACATCCTGAATACATCCCCTGCAGCAATTGGAACTCTCCTGTATTGGAGGTAGCTTTTGGTCCTTCTGCCGGAACTATAGTGACCTTGACCTCTGTGACCCTCCCGTGATCTCCCTAAAAAATGACGAAAGTAGGTCAATGTGGTTCAATTTAGCCTTTCCCTACTACTTACCCCAGGCCTCGTGTGTACAGCGCAGATAGTTACATATGAAGTTAGACTGTCTCTAAGTTAGCCATTCTAACCCAATTACATTCATTGATGGACTACAGCGAATGCGATATATGGAAAACATTTCGATCCAACAATCAGTGAACAATCGTCGTCCAGACATAATTTTGCGTCATAAAATAGGAAACAGACCACGGTGATCGAACCGCAACAGCGGAAGAACTCCACATTACAAAGCCAGTATCTTACCACTGAGCTGCACAGCAATGACGAAACTTGCGTGTTTAAATTCAAATTAGCCTGATGAGTGTTGAATGTATTTTCTCCACATGCGCGTTAAACGATATTTTGTTTTATTAACTTCACAAAAATATGATTGGGTTAACCAAAATGACACTTCGGACTACTATCCTTGTCAAAGACATACAAGAATGATTTCGGTTGACGGAATCATATTTTTCCTGTGATGGAAATTCCCACGTGAAGGACGCCAAGAAATGGAAAACATAATTTGCCTGCTCATAAAAACAATTCTTTGTGTGTCAAGAAATCTGTTTTTCGCAGAATGACAGTATATTTTGTTGACCATTCATTCGAACAAGTTTTGGCGAAAAAAATCATCAAATTAGAGCACCCCAAGAGGGACAGTTTTGTATACTGATGCAAGGGGTCCTTTATTTACATTTTGTTCACCTACAGTTTTTACCCCTCGACCATTTTGGCCTCGGGGTATTGTCGCCATGTAGGTCCGTCCGTCCGTTAACGCATTTTAGGAGAAACCGCTCGAGATACAGTGGGGAAAGCCGAGGGGTTTTGTGAGGCCCATCCTCATGTTTTTTTCTTGCCTCTAACCAAAAACAGACATATTTTTTGTTTTGGCCTTGGTAATTGGATTATTATGTCTCCCCCAACTATGTTGGGGGGAGACATCTAGTGTTTGTGCTGTCTGTCTGTCTGTCTGTCTGGTTGGATGTCTGGATGTCTGGATGGATGTCTGTCCGTCCCCTTGCCTTGTCTGCAAGATATCTTGAGAACTACTGCATGGAATTTCACCAAACTTGGATGGAAGCTTCATTGGGATAGCCCCCTCATTTGATTAGGTTTCGGTGTATGTGCGTGCATTCATGCGTGTCCGGTGTCCGTCCGTCCGTCCATCTACTTGTACATGTATATACAGGGCTTGTCTGCAAGATATCTGGAGAACTACTGGACAGAATTTCACCAAACTTGGATGGAAGCTTCATTGGGATAGCCCCCTCATTTGATTAGGTTTTGGTGTATGTGGGTGCATTCATCCGTGTCCGGTGTCCGTCCGTCTGTCCATCTACTTGTACATGTATATACAGGCCTTGTCTGCAAGATATCTTGAGAACTACTGGACGGAATTTCACCCCACTTGGATGGAAGCTTTAGTGGGATAGCCCCCTCATTTGATTAGATTTTGGTGTGTGTGCGTGCATTCATCCATGTCCGGTGTCCGTCCGTCCGTCCACCTACTTGTACATGTATATACAGGGCTTGTCTGCAAGATATCTGCAGAACTACTGGATGGAATTTCACCAAACTTGGATGGAAGCTTCATTGGGATAGCCCCCTCATTTGATTAGGTTTTGGTGTATGTGGGTGCATTCATCCGTGTCCGGTGTCCGTCCGTCCGTCCATGTACTTGTACATGTATATACAGGGCTTACCTGCAAGATATCTGGAGAACTACTAGATGGAATTTCACCAAACTTGGATGAAAGCTTCATTGGGATAGCCCCCTTATTTGACTAGGTTTTGGTTTGTGTGCATGCGTTCATCCGTGTCCGGTGTCCGTCCGTCCGTCCGTCCATCTACTTGTACATGTATATACAGGCCTTGTCTGCAAGATATCTTGAGAACTACTGAACGGAATTTCACCACACTTGGATGGAAGCTACAGTGGGATAGCCCCCCTCATTTGATTATGTTTTGGTGTGTGTGCGTGCATTCGTCCATGTCCGGTGTCTGTCCGTCCGTCCATCTACTTGTACATGTATATACAGGGCTTGTCTGCAAGATATCTGGAGAACTACTGGACGGAATCTCACTCCCCTTGGATAGAAGCTATAGTGGGATAGCCCCCTCATTTGATTAGGTTTTGGTGTGTGTGCGTGCATTCATCCATGTCCGGTGTCCGTCCGTCCGTCTACTTGTACATGTATGTACAGGCCTTGTCTGCAAGATATCTTGAGAACTACTGGACGGAATCCCACTCCCCTTGGATAGAAGCTATAGTGGGATAGCCCCCTCATTTGATTAGGTTTTGGTGTGTGTGCGTGCATTCATCCATGCCCGGTGTCCGTCCGTCCGTCTACTTGTACATGTATATACAGGGCTTGTCTGCAAGATATCTGGAGAACTACTGAACAGAATTTCACCAAACTTGGATGGAAGCTTCATTAGGATAGCCCCCTCATTTGACTAGGTTTTGGTGTGTGTGCCTGCACTCGTCCGGTGTCCGTCCGTCCGTCCATCTGCTTGTACATGTATATACAGGCTTTGTCTGCAAGATACCTTGAGAACTATTGGATGGAATTTCACCAAACTTGGATGGAAGCTTCATTGGGATAGCCCCCGCATTTGATCAGGTTTTAGTGTATGTGTGCATGCATTCATCCGTGTCCGATGTCCGTCCAACTGTTCATCTACTTGTACATGTATATACAATGAAAATCGCTTCTTTGTAATTAATATTTTTAGATACGCAGCTTTGTTTAAGATACTTATTGCTACATTCATTTTATAGCACTTTCCCTTAAATTATGTGCCCATTCAAGGCAAGGTGGGAGGTTGGGGGAGACGTATGTTTTTGCCCAAAAAAACAACCAGCGTAGGCTTCATGCCGGAGCGGCAACTCAAGGGTCAAAGCGGAACCTCTAGTTTACAAATACTTGTATGCTCAAATGTTTTCATTCTTGTATCATCAAAAGGAAAATCAGTTCTCATATCTGTTGCATATCTGATGACACTGATCAATTCCATAAGAGTTAGCTGCAGTCCGCAGCCGATGCGTCTCTGAGAAGAATGCGCCTCGTCAATCTTTTCTCCGTCAATTTGGCTCAAAATCGAACATGTCCAGCTTCTGAGGTAGTTCCACATTTAAATGAAGTTCCACATTTGAATAAAAAAGAGCACCATCTTGCCTATTTTGTGTGCTTATCGGTTGCCTTGCTATTTGTTTTTATTTATTATTATAGAACTCAAGATAGTCTTTGTAGTAAAGAATCGAGCCGCATATGGGAAAGCTGACTACTTGAAACTGTTAACGCGATATAAAAGTACCTGGAAATAACGACCCGAGTGAACGTATTTGTGGATTTGAATCTCGGAAACAAAAGCCTTTCCATGGCACACGTACACGTATGGTCGTTTTGAGCCAATACACGTGTATCGTTCACACTCAGGATAGCGAACAAAGACAGGACACACTGTCAAAACGCAGTAGTTCCGCCATATAAAGGACAATAAAGGACTAGAATAAACAGCAGAATTATCGAATATGCAAATCGCTCGGCGTGTTGCTAATCTCGTAAATCCATGGAGTTCTACCAACGATAACTGATAGTGACAATTATGGTTGGCCATCCCTGCCACAATTCGTCATTTAATACCATGGTATAAAATAATTAAAGGATGCCTGTGAATAATATATACCAAGGTATAAATGTCAAGCTTGCCATAATTCGTATTTACAGGATGCATGTAATTATTTTGTACCATGGTATAAAATGCCAAGCCTGCCATAATTCGTATTTACCGGATGCCTGTAATTATTTTGTACCATGGTATAAAATCGCCAAGCCTGCCACAATTCGTATTTACAAGATGCCTGTAATTCATTTAGCCGTAAGTCGTAAATTTACGCCTTCTCATTATTTCCATCAAATTTGGTGCCGGGTTTTACGCTCCTCACGTGACTACATGACTACGCTTGTTACAAATTTACTCTTTGGTCAAATTTAATATTCTTGATAAGACCTCGAGTTGTTTATGACTTACGGCTAAATGATTTTGTGCCATGGTACAAAATAATTACAGGCATCCTGTAAATACGAATTATGGCAGGCTTGGCGATTTTATACCATGGCACAAAATAATTACAGGCATCCTGTAAATATGGATTATGGCAGGCTTGGCATTTTATACCACGGCATATATTATTTACAGGCATCCTATAAATACGAATTATGGCAGGCTTGGTGATTATATACCATGGTACAAAATAATTACAGGCATCCTATAAATACGATTTATGGCAGGCTTGGCATTTTATACCATGGTACAAAATAATTACAGGCATCCTGTAAATGCGAATTATGGCAGGCTTGGCATTTTATGCCATGGTACAAAATAATTACAGGCATCCTGTAAATGCGATTTATGGCAGGTTTGGTATTTTATACCATGGTATATATTACTTACAGACATCCTGTAAATGACGAATTGTGGCAGGGATGGCCAACCACAGACAATTGATGGCTTTAGCACATGTCATTGAACTAATTTGTTCACCGTTTATTGTTACAGTGTATATGCGTATATCGCGTATATCAATATTGTTTTTTTAAGTACAAACGATAGAACGATAGAAAAAAACGCATTCACCACCATTATAGGAAGTCTATAATTGACATATGTTATATTGTACACATTGCAGTGTAAATATCACACCCATATTCTTATATTTACAGCAAGTATACTACAAAAGATAAACCAGTATTTAACGATACTTATGAGTACAGACTCCAGCTTCAGATCTTACAAAAGCGAGGGTCGATCAAACAGAATCTTAATTCGCTTCCATAATGCACGGGAAAAGCTTATTCACACATCATGAGAACTAGAATCCAGGGCATTTCCCCCAGTGGACATTTCCCCCAGCGGACATTTCCCCCATGGGCATTTCCCCCAGTGGGCATTTCCCTCAGTGGGCATTTCCCCCAGTGGACATTTCCCCCACCATATATTTTTAGGTTATTTTGAACATAGTTTTAAAATAATTTGGCCAAAAAAAACACACAATTTTTTTTAAATATTTTCTATAAAAAGGATATGAGGATTTCCACATATGTTTTAAGATAAATGAGTCAAATAGTGATAAGATATTATACATATACACAGTATATAGCAGTATTATACAGTCTTATAGCACATTTTTAAAACAATATAACACATAGGCCTATTTTTACAATAAGTTTTACGAGAAAGTACATTATATATTATATAGCACATTTTTAAACAGTATAATGAATCACGTTGTGATAACATATAATATTCATATATCTTTTATATTGTTTTCAAATGTGCTATAAGACTGTATAATACTGATATATACTGTGTATATGTATAATGTCTTATCACTATGTGACTCATTTATCGTAAACATATGTGGAAATCCTTTTTCTATATAAAATAAAAAATATATAAAAAATGTGTTATTGCCAAATTATTTTAAAACTATGTTCAAAATAACCTAGAAATATAGGGTGGGGGAAATGTCCACTGGGGGAAATGTCTGCTGGGGGAAAATGCCCACTGGGAGAAATGTCCACTCTCTAAAATAATTAGATTGAAAATTCAATCTATCAGATTGAAATTAGTGACCAATCTATTCGATTGAATATTCCATCTATTAGATTGAAAATTTCAATCTATTAGATTAAATTTTCTGTCTAAAACAGATTCATTTCATCGTTTTCAATCTATTAGATTGAATATTTTCAATCCGACAATAGATTGGTCACTAATGTCAATCTGATAGATTGAATTTCAATCTAATTATTTTAGAAATGTCCGCTGGGGGAAATGTCCACTGGGGGAAATGTCCGTACATCTGAGAACTATAAACCAAGCTGGCATCAAATATTTTATATGAGCTATTATGGTAGGTCAGAGACAGAGCTCAGTTTGCTCATCAACAAAACAAATAACTAGGATATATGATATGGTCATTTATTGAAAAATGTTGGATGAAACGATGAGATAAACTGACAGACCAAATTCGTGCATAATAATAGAATGGTAACACAGACAGTAACCGATCACGGTATTTATCCAAACAGATCTCTACCAGTTCAAACGATCTCTACCATCTGTTCAACGATCTACCATCTGTTCAACGATCTCCACCAGCTATTATTACGGGTTTTTGAGTAGTGTTATGTACCAATTTTAGATTATTTTGCCAGGAAGATTTTACTCGGAATGATATAGCGCAGCGTACGCCCACATGTACGAGGATATATATTTTGTTCTTGTTTCGAAAGGGCGTCCTCTGATTAGTTCATGATCAAGGACACCGGTGGGTTCATCGGCGATTCATCATTGGGAATCTGATGAAATTTCCCGATTTTCAATGTCTTGAATTGAAATCCTTTCTAACGAAATGTTGTCAAATTTCACGTATACGACTAAAACTAAGCAACTTTATGTCAAAGTATGTGTGCTCAACGTATTTCGAAAATTACAATTACAACGATCTCTACCAATTTGACAACTATCTCTACAGGTTTGGTGCATTGAAAGTGTTGTACAAAGATCTTCAAAGCAAGCCGTATGAACAGGCCTTGAACCAGATATATATTGTGCGGATTTGTCAGATGCCAAATTGCACGAGAGAGATGGGTTTGAACTTTTTATTGAGAGCTCGGCAAATCACGTACCGGTACTCAATGTGGCCTTTGCCCGCCTTCCACAGGTCATCTTCACACACAAACCACTACATTCCCACTTCCAACTAGCATTGATAGCCTTGACCACATACATACAATCCAAGGTACAAATTTCATTGGTGATACTCTTAAATGACTTTTTGCACAACTGGTTTATAAATACAGTAATGCCAATAGGGTTTCTATCTCAAAACGTTGGCCCGTGACCAACGTTCAATTTGTTCTGTGAGTAGCGGGGATGTTGACCACTGATTAGAAGGACAACTTCCAAAAAAATTAAAGGAGACTCCTCATGATGCCAGTGTCTAGAAGCTAGAGACGTCTGGTTCTCGGGTAGGTTCCCTTGGGTTTCAGAACGATTCCCACGAGGATTCACTATTATGCCGGAATGGGAATCTGGCTGGTTCTCGACAAGATACCCCATTGATTCGTCAGTAGTATACAAAGGCTAAATTGGCGTAATAGCGCCTCACTGCGCATGCGCAGAACCTTGTGTGACGTCATAAGTGTGTTTGTGCGCATGCGTGATGTGTGGGAGGTGGGTACAAGATGGCCGCGAGTGTCATGTGTGGGAGGTGGGTACAAGATGGCCGCGAGTGTGAGTGAGTGCAAGATGTCGGAGGTGGGTACAAGATGGCCGCGAGTGTCATGATGTGGGAGGTGGGTACAAGATGGCCGCGAGTGTGAGTGAGATGTGGGAGGTGGGTACAAGATGGCCGCGAGTGTGAGTGACATGTGGGAGGTGGGTACAAGATGGCCGCCAGTGAGTGGAAGATGTGGGAGGTGGGTACAAGATGGCCGCCAGTGTGAGTGAGATGTGGGAGGTGGCTACAAGATGGCCGCGAGTGTGATTTGGTGGGAGGTGGGTACAAGATGGCCGCCAGTGTCAGTGAGATGTGGGAGGTGGGTACAAATGGCCGCGAGTAGTAAAATGTATAAAAGGAGTCGATTTTTAGGGAAAGGGGTGTATTCAATCTGACTTACCTGACCTGACTTGATCAGCCAGCCAGCCAGCCAGCCCTCCTACCTGCCTGCCTTCCTGTCTGCCTGCCTGCATTCTGCCTGTGTGGAATGCATGTCCTGACTTGGTTCTGGGTTTTTTCCATCACGGTTGTGCGCAGGTGTATGACGTCACTTCCGGTCTGCGTGAATCGGGCGTGACCTGGGACTATGGGATGCATGTACTGACTTGGTTCTGGGGTTTTTCCCTCACGGGGAGGTCACGTGATCAGTTCAAGGTCATATCCATTTTTTATCGATATGTCAACTCCACACCCAGTCCATTAAATGCTCCTTCACCTATGCTTCAATTTGATACCTCACTCGACCTGTGGTGTGAGTGAGTGCAAGAATGTATTCATCCGCGGTGATGCAGTCATGTCTGGCGGTGATTCGGTCTCGGGAAAAAGCTTCCTTGCCCAATGCCTACGGACTTTACCGAAGATACACGGACTTTAACGAAAAGACACGGACGTACACGAAAAGACGCGAAGGTGAACGCCATTGTGGGAAACCTCCCACAGACAGGTCAGTACATGCATTTCTATGTTGTTCACGCATAATAAAAGGATTGATCTGTAATCTGTGTTGTTGTTGTTGCTCCCTTTTTTTGGACTAACCCATCAGAATAGTACGTATCACGGACTATACCCGTAGAGCTACATCTGGTCTATAAAACACGTCCCTCTGGATCCCACACCTTCATTTCTACAGAGCCATGGCGGAGACCCAGCCCCATGCGACTCGCATTTTACAGTATGCCACCGTGGTGAATTCATTCACGGGTTACCGAGCAGTGGTCCGGTCCATGTTTGCAGATGGCGACGACAACGAGGGACGACGCCAGATCCTGAACGAGTTCACAGAAGCGGTCCTCCACAGAGTGCACTCGATGGAGAGGCGTGCCATCACTCACCACTACTGGACTATGACAGCCATCCTTGATGCTCGGGCTATGGACCACGAGCGCTCACGCCGCAACCAGCACCGGCTGGTTGGCCTCATACTAGTCTGTGCCCTATTCACCCTGGCGCTGTGGTATTGACACTATAAATACCAGGGTCAGACAGAGTGTGTGTCATTCACCGTTCGACATTTGGACCAAGCATGTCATCCGTCCTACGAGCCATCCTCCCCCTTACACCTTACCAGGTGGGATTATACGTTTATGAAGATTATGTGACTCTGGTGGAAGATAGTGGCGGGGATTGGAGGGCGTCCCCTGAGACTTTATCGAATACGGTGACACTACAGCGTGATGGGTGGACTAAGTTTAAACGGGTGTTGAGCGGAGAGTTAGACGGACACCTGATCCACCTGGACAAGGCCAACTACGTATACCATACTGCGCTCTACCCACGGGTGGGACGCTACCAAGAGCCGGCTCGAAGTTTCCTCCTAACTCCCTCTCTGTGGTCAGCCTTGGAGAAAATAGGCCCTCTGGTGGACCAGTTATTTATACCCGACGATCGATCACCCCACCAATTGGCATGGGCTCATGCTATCGAACACGCACTAGATGAACCTAATGAAAAAAAAGCGGATGGAGAAAATACTATATGTATAGAATGCGCAGAGGCTGGAATGACAGTGTCACCTCATGAAGCCACCCACACACACATGACGGGCCAGAACGATGAAGAAGAAGAAAAAATCCGTGATGAAGCCGCGGGGCCAATGGCTGAACCCCATGAACAACTACATGAACCCGACGACGATGCCATTGATTACCCCGCTACACTCAGTCAGCCCAATGACATGACCACCTGATCCTTTGATCTCACGGGGTTCTCCCTATAAATACGAGAGACAGTGAAATCTGGTACCATTCACGTACTGACCATGACGGAGCATATAGTACTGGCGTATTTCAGCTTGACCCCCGAGGTTTTCCTGCACGTGTATGCGGATAAGGTCGATATCATGGAGGAGGTGGTGGGAGATGCGGACCCTACACAACCGTGCCCGACTCACATTCGTCTGTCCCGGGAGGGCTGGACCAAATTCAAACGGGTGTTGTCTGGTGAACTGGACGGCGACCTCATCCACTTGTGTCACGATGTGTACATCCGACGCGGCCCTTTCTTTGCTCAATTGGCTCGGCTAGATGGAGGTACAATGCATTTTACCCTTCACCCTGATCTATGATCTGCATTGGAAGATGCCGTGGTGGATGTGGATGAAGTGCTTATCAAGCGGTCATCAGACGAGTTGGACTGGTCATTGACCATGGCCACTGTGGAAGTCCACGAAGAAAATCAGAAAGAAACTCAGGCCCAAGATATACCCGTTATAAGTAAACGATAGAGCCAGGGTCCATCATCATTTTGTCACCATGAAGCGCTGGGAGAAGGTGTTGGATAACTTATACTACAGTCCCGACAGTCCGGCAGCCTATAGTGCATTGTCGGCTCTCTCTCGAGCGGCCAAACCCCAGGGGGTACAACGTGCCCAAGTCCGAGATTGGTTAAGAAGACAAGACACCTATACCTTACATCGATCTGTCCGTCACCATTTTCTACGGAACCGGGTCATCGTGGGAGGAATAGATGCCCAGTGGCAAGCGGATTTGGTGGATATGAGCGCCTTTGCCAAACACAACGATGAGAATCGGTATATCTTGACGTGCATCGATATCCTATCCAAGTATGCGTGGGTGGTACCCATCGGGACGAAAACGGGGGCAAATCTCATAGCGGCGTTCAAAGACATCTTCAAGACCGGGCGCAAACCTTTGTATTTGCAAACCGACGAAGGCACGAAATTCCTCAACAGACCGTTCCAAGCCTTTCTCAAGAAACAGAAGGTGTTTTTCTTCCATACGTACAACGAGACCAAGGCTTCCGTGGTGGAGAGGTTCAACAGAACATTCAAAGGCCGCATGTATAAATATTTCACCTATAAGAATACAAGGCGGTACATCGATGTTCTCCCGAAACTGGTGAGGGGTTACAATCGAGCCTATCATCGAAGTATAGAGAGAGCCCCCATTACCGTGACCCAGCGCAATGAAGCCCAAGTCCGGCGTGTCTTGTACCCCAGGCCATCGCAGCGAACGACGAAGGCGGTGTACAAGGTCGGCGACCCTGTACGGATCAGTAAAGTCAAGGGCAAGTTCGAGAAAAGTTACTTGCCCAACTGGAGCGATGAGCACTTCCTGATTAAACGGCGCCTACCCCGACAGCGGCGAGTCTATGAACTGGAAGATCTCCAAGGGGAAACGTTGCTGGGGACGTTTACGACACGG